>MU185016.1:30886-60186 GCA_016904865.1 Pissodes strobi | reverse complement strand
TTTCAAAGTCAAATCCAAAATTTGACAAAGTGCACGAGCTTTAATTCGTGCAGTGCCAAAACTTGACAAAATTCACGAGCTTTAATTGAGTTCAAGAACGAAAAATCCGAAAATGAAATTAAAACAGTGAAGAGCTTGTGGCCTTTATCAAAGTCAAATCCAACACTTGACAAAGTGCACGAGCTTTAATTGAGTTCAAGAACGAGAAACCCAAAATTAAAAATGATTAGTAAATGCAATTAAACAATTAAAAGCTTGTGCACTGAAATCTGAAAATGGTTAGTAAATGCAATTAAAACAGTAAAAAGCTCGTGCGCCTTGTCAAATTTTGAAGCGACTTTGAAAAAGTCAAATACAAAACTTCAGAAAGTGCACGAGCCTACCACGTTTGTGCCACATAAATTCCAGGTATTGTAATATTTACTAGGAATTGGCAACACTGATTTGAATACTGTCAAAATCTAACAATTCGCGAAGGTTGGTTCACAGCCTCTTAGGCGACTGTGGTTGGGAGTCGTTGGGTGTGGCAAAGTAAGGATGTGCAGTTTTATAGAAAATTCGCAACATTTTCTCCAATTTCACGATAAAATACTTCCTTCTAAATTCCTCAGCCTACCATGTCAGAAATTGCAATATTTCCCAGGAATTGGCAACAGTCATTTCAATACTGTCAAATTCTAACCAATCACGAGGTTTGAGTGTGGCAAAGTAGGGATATGAAGTCTTTATAGAAATGCATTCGGACTCACTCAATATGAGAAGTTATAAGAAAGGCGTTATTTTGTAAATTAAAAATATTCGATTCTATAAATTCGCATTATTTTCTCCAAATTTACAATAAAATATTTCCTTCTAAATTCCCTAGCCTACCACGTTTGTTGCACATAAATTTCAGAAATTGCAATATTTCCGAGGGATTGGCAATAGTCATTTCAATACTGTCAAATTCTAATGAATCATGAGGTTTGAGTGGGGCAAAGTAAGAATGTGCAGTTTTTATAGGAATGCATTCGAATTTATAAAAAAAACGTAATTTTATAAATTGAAAATGTTACATTTGAAGTACTTCCTCTATAAATTCGGAACATTTGCCCCGATTCCACAATAAGATACTTCCTTATAAATTCCCCAACCCACCACGTTTGATCCACATAAATTCCAGATATTGCAATATGTTCCAAGGATTGGCGACACTGATTTTAATACTGTCAAAATCTAACAATTGGCGAGGGTTGGCTCACAGCCGCCTATGCGGCTGTGGTTGGGTGTGGCAAAATAAGGATCTGTAGTTTTTATAGGAATGCATTCGGACTCACTTAATGCGAGAAGTTATAAAAAAGACGTTATTTTATAAATTAAAAATGTCAGATTCTATAGTTCGTAACTTTTTCCAATTTGACAATAAAATACTTCCTTCTAAATTCTCCAACCTACCACGTTTGTTGCACATAAATTTTAAAAATTGTAATGCAGTCATTTCAATACTGTCAAATTCTAACCAATCACGAAGTTTCGGTGGGCCAAAGTAGGAATGTGCGGTTTTGATAGGAATGCATTCGAACTGGTGTAAGGGGTAGGATGCGTCTCAAATAGCCTCTCCTACTCAAATGTCAACCTCACCTTCACGAGTGGCGATTGGTAATTAGTCATCCGGTACTCCCTGTTGGATGACTGACGAAGCTCTGACGACCGAATGATTGCCGGTATAAGCAATCCCCCATTTACTGGCCAACAGCCTCGGGTGGAAGAGCTAGTAAATAGAAGGGGCACTCTTTTTTTTTTCCTAGGGTTAGGAAACTGGCCCTAAATGCAGATGAACCAAGATATTAGTCAACGGCATAAGAATACCACCCTTTCCCAGGGAAACGGGTGAAGACCGTAACGGTAGTGAAGGCGAAGATGAAAGTCATCGAAATGGCGGAACTAGCGGAAGTGGCAACTCTGGCTGGGGGGTCAAACCAAGCCAAAATGATGGAGGGCAGCAGTAACCATCATTACCAAGCTAGGGCGCAAAAGACATAACTTTTCGACGGCTTAGAATCGGAATGACCCAGGCAACGGGAAACCACTGCACTACATTCCCAAGAGAATTTCCCCTATAACATGAACGACACGAATGATATGGGAAATAGCCTGTGCTGCAACCCGATTCACATTCGGCGCCATACCGGTTCCAGGTCGGTTGGTGTGAAATGTGCTACCGGCTGCAAAATTACGAGAAATCAGGTACCTTACAGAAAGTGTGCTACTGAAACTAATACAAAAATAAACCTCCGGAAGACAAAAAAAAATTGGAACTTGGCCCGTTCAGGGGCTGATACAATATCCTGGAACACTGCAAATTATTGAAAAATAAATGAAATGTTACGATCTTGATATCCTGGGACTATCAGAAACTCATTGGCGAGGCAATTGACATTTTAAAACCACCTAGGGCAACATGGGCTACTTTTCAGGTCCAGAAAATACGAGCAGGAATGGTGTTGCTATAATTGTACCTCCGAAACTGAACAACTCCGTTGTCGAATACAATGAACCGAGGAGTCAGGCAGGGCTGTGTGCTATCACCTGATCTTTTTAATATCTATGACTAGTTTGTCATGAGAGAGTCCTTGGAAGAATGGTCTGGGGGTATAACACTAACCGGGGAAAAATCTCCAATTTAAGATTTGCTGACGATACCACCCTCTTAGCAGCAACGAAAGAAGAAATGATAGAACTTCTTTTGCCCGGTAATATATCTAGCAGCACTGATGAGTGTCATAGTGTTGTGTTGAATTCAGTTTTATCAAGGGGTTCACGGTCAGGCATCACAGAGTCTGATTCATCTTTTTTTGGATCGGGTTCAGTCTGTGATGGTCTTACCATAGTGCTGCTGAATATTCAGTCTTTTAGATCTAAGGGCAATGAATTGTTGTTGTTTTTGGAACCTTTAGAGTTTCCTTAATTCCTTGTGCTGTTGTTTTGGTTGAGCACTGGTTAAAGCGTACTGAACATGTTGATATTTTTAATTATATACTTGTATCTAAATACTCACGTGAGCAACACATTCATGGAGGTATTTTGATTATGGTGCGAAAAGATTTTTTACGTAATTTTGGGTTTGTGTCCGTTGATAGGTTTGACCACCTCTTGGAGGAAAAAGTGTTTCAATTTTCTGTCGTTTTCTGTAGTAAACTTAATATTTATATTCTTGGAATTTACAGGTCACCTTCTGGTAGTGTAGAGTAATTTTTCCAGAAACTTGAGATATTATTGAATGAAATTTCTGTTAAAGTCTCGCTAGTGTTGACTGGGGACCTAAATATAAACTTCCTAAACAAATGTAACAGGAATAATCAGTTACTAAGCAGTATGCTGTGCTCGTTCAACCTGACAGTGCATGTCGATCAGCCAACTCGGTTTTCGGCGCTTTCATCCTCTATTTTAGACTATGTGTGCACTAATTTCAGTAAGGATGAAGTTAAATGTACAACTGTTGATGCCAGGTTGTCTGATCATGAAGCTGTATCATGTTCCTCATCGATTGGCTCTGGTACTGGAGCGGGTAACACAAGACATGGTAGACTTTTCACCAAAAAAGAACTTTAAAAGATTTACATTGTTTTGCGGTCAGGCAGACTGGAATAGTGTTTTAGCCACGGAGAATCCGCTGGAAGAGTTTCATTCCGTCATTCAGGGCAAATTTAACATAGCCTTTCCGCTTGTAAAAATAAAGAAGAGGAAAAGGAGACCATGGTATACAAAGGCTTTGCGTGTTTCGGGAAAAAATATGCGTTGTCTTCACTGTATAAGAAAGTTTGCAATAGGTAATGCTAATTTTATCAGCTAATTTAATAAATACCGCAGCATTTACAGGAACACCATAAGGTTTGCCAAGAAGTCATATTTTCAGAGTAGAATTTTGAAATCCTCCAATAAGTCAAGAGAATCCTGGAGAATTGTCAATCACCTGCGAGGGAAAAATAAAACTACTCCCATTTCTAGCTCTTTAAATGCTAACGATCTCAATTCATTTTATTCTTCCATAGCCGCAAAACTATCGTAAGACATTTCTCAAAAGAACGATCCTAGGGACTATTTAAATCACATTTCAGTGGCTGAAACATTCTTTTTTACCCCTGCCACTGCCCTTGAGATTCATGACACATTCTCCCCCGTGGTTGGGACGGGATATCCTTGAGGGTGTGTCTGGCTTTACCATTTGAGGTGTTGCAAATTCTGGTTGAGGCCATAAATGCCTCCTTTTTTTCTGGCAGATTTCCGGCCTGTGTGAAGAAGGCTGTGAATGTACCTATTCATAAGGGTGGAGACCATGACAGTCCCTCAAACTTTCGTCCCATTGCACTGTTGCCTACCATGGCTAAAGTGGTTGAGAAGCTGGTTAAGGTGAGGATGGATTCTTTTATAAAGAGACATGGCCTTATGAGCACGCAACAGTTTGGCTTCCGAGAGCTGATGGGTACGAACGATGCTATTTTCGACTTTCTCGAACATCTATACATCCGGCTGATCTGTCCAAGGCATTTGTGGATCCCGGAATACTGTTGTTGAAACTAGAAATGTATGGATTTAGGGGTATGGCGTTGGAGTGGTTTCGATCGTATTTGTCTGAGCGTATTCAGACGGTCGTGTTTGCTGGGAGCAGCTCGGATGAACTGAGTGTGAAGGCCGGCGTTCCCGAAGGATCTGTCTTGGGGCCACTTCTGTTCCTGATTTATGTGAATGACCTTTCGCACCTTTCGATAGCGGGAAAATTCACCATCTTCGCCGATGATACCACCATTCTCTGGCATGATTTGGATGTCGATCATCGTCAATCTTCTTGTATATACATAGAAATATTAAATACTATCCCAAGCTAAGCAAAACCAACCAAAACTAACCCATTCTAACCAAAACTTACCCAAACAAACCAAAACTAACCCAAACTAACCAAAGTAAAGGGGCAAGCGTGCACGCGCGCTTGTCCCTTCAGTATCCCAAGCTAAGCAATACCAACCAAAACTAACCCATTCTAACCAAAAGTAACCCAAACAAACCAAAAATAACCCAAACTAACCAAAACTAGCCTAAACTAACCATAAGAAAGAAGCAAGCGCGCTAAGCGCGCTTTTCTCTTCATTATCCCGAACTAAGTAAAACGAACCAAAACTAACTAAAACTAACCCAAAGGAAGCAAAACCAACCAAAACTGACCCATACTAACCAAAATTAACCCAAACTAACCGAAACCAATCCAAACCCTAGTTATCAAAGTAGAGAGACGAGACAATAAGCGCGCTACGCGATCTTGTGTATAGTATCCCAGATTAAGCAAAAAAAATCGAAACCAACTATAACTAATTTTAGTTAGTTTGGGTTAGTTTTGGTTAGCAAGGGTTAGATCTGGTTAGTTTAGGTTTGCTTTGCTTAGTTTGGGTTAGTGCAGAGAGAAGCGCGCTTGTCTCTTTACTTTGGTTAGTTTCGGTTCGTTCTGGTTAGTTTCGGTTAGTTTTGGTTAGTATGGGTTAGTTATAGTTGGTTTTGCTTAGTTTGGGATAGTGGAGTGACAAGCGCGCATAGCGCGCTTGCCTCTTTATTTGGTTAGTTTGGGGTAGTTTTGGTTAGTTTGCGTTAGTTTTGGTTGGTTTTACTTCGTTTGGGATATTTTTGGTTAATTTGGGTTAGTTTTGGTTAGTTTGGATTTGTTTTGGTTGGTTTTACTTAGTTCGGGATAGTGCCTTTTTATTTTGGTTAGTTTTGGTTAGTTAGGGGTAGTTTTGTTTAGTTTGGGTTAGTTTTGATTGGTTTTACTTAGTTCGGGATAGTGCATAGAGACCAACGCGCGTAGCGCACTTGCCTCTTTACTTTTGTTAGTTTGGGTTAGTTTTGGTTAACTTGGGTTAGTTTTGGTTTGTTTGAGTTAGTTTTGGTTGGTTTCGCTTAGTTTGGGATAGTGAAGAGACTTTACTTTGGTTAGTTTCGGTTTGGTTTGGGTTAGTTTTGTTTACTTGCCCCCTTGGAGCGAAGCGACCCGAGGCCCATACGTGAAGTGAAATATTAGAACGATAACACTGCGCTGCTACCAATATTTGTTAATAACAAATTATAGAAACAATTTTACTAAGCTAGCGTGGCGGATTATTGTTACATTTCACTTATATAAACACGATAAAAAGGATTTAAAAAAAATCTCTTATAATAGCGAAAATCCGCTTTTATTACATTTATCATTTATTTTTTACCATTGTCCAATCACCAATGCAAACGATTTCAAAATTGACAAAGCAATTTGGCAACATTATTAACATTTGGGCTGAAGTTAGCCGTTACCAGCGTTGTCTCATTCTGACAGTTTTTATTTGTAACGTGACATTATTATGACGGAAACAAAAATTATTCATATTTTGTGTACCGTATTTAATATTTCTATGTATATACTGATATACACAATACCGTGCGTGATGTGAGAAACTTTCTCAGAAACAGTGTCAGTGTCTATTTTTCCTTGGATGCGTACTGTAGTGTCCCCGCCCAGCACCCCTATTCGCCGCCCGGTCCCGTGAGTATCTATTTGTTAATAACAAATTATAGAAACAATTTTACTAAGCTGCGTTGGCGGATTATTGTTATATTTCACCTATATAAACACGTTAAAAAGGAATTTTTCAAAAATCTTTTATAATAGCGAAAACCCGTTTTCTAAATAATTACCCGATTTTCCAACAAATAAAAGTAAGTCTTGTAAAAACTCTCGTCTTCTCCATTTTCTTATACGGTGCTGAAACTTGGACTCTCCGTACTCATGAACGTCAAAAAATCGACGCTTTTGAAATGTGGGGTTATGTTGCGAATATCGTAGACAGCTTCTCGCACAAACGTTTCTGTTTTGAATGAACTCGAAGATAAAAACCAGATTATCGTCAATATGTCTACAACGAATCCTACAGTTTTTTTGGACATGTGGCTCGCAGAGGTGAAGATAACCTAGAGAGTGTTTAATATAGATTTATTAATGTTGCGCTGTTGTAGGCCAACTACATAACACTTGTGTTATGTCGGTTGCCTACCCTTAATACGGACATTCACAATATTTATTATTGCATCATGCCGTCCAGTTAGAAAGAGCGATATACCGGCTAGGTTAGGTTGTTGTGTGTCTTTTCTTGTTCTGGATTAATTATTTTACTTTTGAGTTAATAAAATACTTAACTAATCAGAAGCTTGTTTTATTCATGGCTTAAGTATTTTACAGAGAGACTGATCATCTCTGGAAATCTTTCTGGAAAAAGAGCAAGAGGTATAGTAAGATTCAACTAAGAAAAGGCCATCGCGCCATCCGTAAAACGCGTTCTGTCTCACTTTAGATTATTTCTTTCAATACTTGCGGACTTTGTCAGGTATGACGCTCGTGGCTTTTTCTTAGTTGATTCTTACTTTAGGTCGCCAATCAGATGGGCTGATCAAGTTCAACAAAACACAGGCCGCTCATTTTGTCAAGCCTGGGAGTAGGTCGGATGAACTGCAGAGGACAGAACAAAATGGAAACAGCTGGTCGAACATATTGGGGGAAATCACGATTCTCAGTGATGAGGGATCGCCTAGAGAGAAAGAGATTCGAACTTACTCACCTACTCAATGCGTGAAAAAAACGTAATTTGGTAAATTGAAAATGTTACATGCACGAGCCTTAATTGCATTTACTAATCAGATTTCTCGTTCTTGACTCAGGGATAGATTTGTTGATTTGTTTCTCGAAACGCCGAGCATATTCCAGTTCGTTTAGAGTCATTGAATTAGCGTTTGTGTAATTTATATTCGGAGGTCGGAGTCGAAGCTGTATTATTGAAAAAGTTTTAATAACACTGAAGGAGAACTAGACAATAATTATGAGAGAGAAAAGTAGAAAACAAAGAAGGGCGATTTCTTAATTCTCTAAAAAAAAATTGGAGATCCACTGCGCTTATTCAACATCCGATTGCTGTGATGTCTTATATACATAATACATGTATAACTTACCTAAACAGATAAATGTAATGTAATTTGCTGACTGCTGCGTGAAATAATCCACTTAAAATATGGCACCTATCTCTATATTATTACTTGGCGTTATGTCCTAGGCCCATCTTACCACTGGGCCACAAGCGCCAACACGCAAAGCTCCGGGTTGGTAATACGACAAGCCCAACAATAACAAATTCGACGAGTATATGTTGACGAAGCATCCCAAGCGTATAAAAATAATATTATCCAAATTGTAGTGTAACGTGAGAAACCGCTGAAGCTCTTTATACATTCGACGCGTCCAGGCACGTCAATAATGCGTAGAAAATCCTTAAAGTACGCTGGACGCCCCTTCTTAAAACTGGTATAATGCACCTTGATGGCGAAGTGGTTCTGTATAATTAGTCCCATTCAATTTCAATATTTTACGTACGTTTTTCTTTTAGTTCAATTGAAGCTATCGACTACTTACACCTACTTATTACTGACAAAAGAATTAGCTATTAAATGCTTCTTGGTACTCATTATTTAAACTTAACAGGTATGTACATGTTTTGCTACACATTAAGTACTTGAAATATTGTTGCAGTTTGGGTTAGTTTTGGCAAGTAACGCTTTACGTTTCTCGCGGGTAATTATTCTCGACAGTTTCAAGAGATGAAGTGAAAGCTCTTCAGCATCCACGTAATTGCTACACCATCCAATTTTGCTAAACGTGCTGTGACCTCGACTAACAAGAAATGTAAAAAATTACTCTCCAAACTACACTTGCCTACTCTTTCATTACGGAGGCATTTATTTCTATCTTAAATCATTAATCTTACACTCGACCTACATATTTTATGAATACAAATCGTACCCTGGAAACGTGCAAAAGCTCACGGTGGGTACTAGTTGCATTTGACGATTCCTGACAGCACAGCCCATCTGCAAGCCCTTCAACACGTCGAGACATATCAACTGAGTTTGTTAGCTAGCTACTCTGTACGATGGCATATTCCTTTCTACTTGACACTTAAATAGCTTTCGGAGGGGCAAGTGCAACTAGTACGAGAAGCTAGACAGAAAATTGCTCCGGGTCGGTTTAAGATTAAAGGGCAAACTCATTTAAACTTAAACCGCTCCCAAAGACCGCCTATAAACTAATGTGGGTGCCGCTAGGTCCACTCTTGTCTTCATTTCGGACTCCCGGTGAAGGAGGGGGGGTGCTTGTGACGGATTATCTCTCGCTCTACAGGAGGTTCAATTTTCTTTGGGCAGACATTTTGATCCCCCTTAGTGGCTGCAAGTGAAATAATAACGAATTTGTTAGCTCAAATCTGTCTTGGTAGCATCGTCGGTATAGCGAACGAGTTCCCTTTCATATTCATGGGTTTGGAACGGCATTACAGGTTGGTACCGACCAATTATACGTAAAGACATCGTGAGCTAAGGGAACAAACATACAGAAGAATACTTATTACTTGTCTAAACATTGTGCTGTTATTGTTATTACTCAACTCTAAACGCTTGTTATAAAATCGTGTACGCACCTGTAGAGTGGGCGCCTGATGCTCATCTCAGGAGTCGGCGCTTTTGCTCTTTCTTCCCCTAAGCGAGCCGACGATCGACTTGAGCGCGGCCCCGATGCTACCGCCCGGCGTATTTACACTGCCGCTACTATTTCCTAAACCCTGTGGATGAGCGTCCAGACACTTCTGGTACCTTAACTAGAAATGATAGATATAAATAATACGCTTCATATTGGCTCTCTGGATACGTTTCTACATCCGAGAATCTACACTAATAATCCAGGCAATAGAGACCATATTATGAGGACCTTACCTTGCAAAATTCATGGTAGTTATGGAAATAGGCTTGCTTTATGTTTTTTTTGGTTCGCTGAATCCAAATTTTTAACTTCTCACCAAAAATTCCCTCTGTAGCCGCCCAAAATTTTGAAAAACAAAATAAAAATTTGTTTAGAAGAAAATCGATTTTTGTTTTGTATTAAGTCCTAAAACGTTTTGACGTAGGACGAACGTAGGGGGCGCTGGTGTGCCATGAAGCATGCTCATTTGCGACTCAGGATATCATACGCCGAGTTATGCACTTTGCTTAACAACCCAACCCGCGTCGTTTACGTTCGCATTCCCTTCACCTCCTTTATCTTTTGTTTTAACCCCGCCCCCCCTACACCTCCTTTAGTCTTGCTTATTTTTCAACATCTGGAAGTCCCTCAAATCCTCAACACCCAATTTTTCTTCTCCTATTTTCAGGCAAGTTGATATTTAAGAACGCATCAACATATTTAAAAAATATAGACCTTTATTACTAATGAAAATTTTTCACAAAAGAAAAGAAGTACACATCTAAGCGATATGTTTAAATTATTCTTTTCCGCTTTTAACTGCAGCTGAGGGCACAGGTTTATCTATGCCACTTTGACCACTACTATCAGATCCGTCATCTGTTACTCCGTGGGTTTTGTACAAGACTGAAACAAAGAAACATTTGTCAGTCACGCTAAAAATTAAGGTCTTGCGCGAAAAAGATTTAATTTGTTTCAAAGTTCCCATTTTAAAGTAGATTGATTGATCCATTGTAGGAAGGAAGACAAAAAAGGAAGTTTAGAAACGACTAACCTGCTGGACCATCAGACTTACGTGATTTCTCGATAATAATCTCATCAACTTGATCGACCTTTTCAAACAACAGTTCGAGTTCCTCTGCTTGTGGATCTTCGTCATCCAAATCCTCGACGACATCTTCAGGGCTACTATCGCATGAATTGTTGCACTCGAGGCACATTATTGAACATTTCAACCCACTTTTCTTGCATTCACATAGTCTTTTTTACACCTGCAGGAGATAGGCTTTAGAAGTTTTGGTGGAGCGGGAGGTTTAAAGGTAGTGACAGGAGACAGTCCGTAGCTAATTTTTTCTCAGCCCCATTTTTGTGGTTCCATGACTTTTCCTTGCCAAAGTTGGACTTGGTGGTATGTCCTGAATGAGTGTTGCATGACAACAGCTTCAGTTGAAGGCAAAGAGGCTACGTTGCTTTTACTGTTGTACGCAGTCCTAATGAAACACTGATATCTCCCTCGTCCTGTAAGGTGCCGTATCTGTTGAGGTTGGCGACTATTATAGCAAATTGGTCTCTATCATGTGCTTGATGGATGAGCGTATTTCCGTCGCTTTTGGTCCAATCACGTATATTTCAGAGCCATGATTTCTTCTTCCTGCCTATACCCCGTTTTCCCTCGATTTCTCCTTCCAGTATTAGTTGAATCTGTTCGTACTCTGCATGTGGCATTAAATGCCCTAAATAAGCTGTTTTTCTTATTTTGATGGTGTTAATAAGATGTGGGCGTGTGTGTATTCTTCTTGTGACTTCTTCATTTGTGGTCTTGCTTGTCCAGCTTATCCGTAACATTCGACGGTACATCCACATTTCGAAGGCGTTCAGTTTTTTCATATCCGCTGCTTTGAAGGTCCAGGTCTCACTTTCATACAAAAGCAGTGACCATATATAACAGTTCAGGGTTCTGAGTCTTGTCGCGACTGGGAGCTTCGGGTGACAAAGTATCTTACGCATATTCATGAATCCAGTTTTGGCAATTTCGATTCTTCTTCTAATTTCTTTCTGGCTGTTGATCTCTCTGCCCAGGTAGGTATAGCTTTTTACATCCTTCAGGACAACGTTATTCAGGACTACATTAGCTCTGAGGACTTCTCGGGGGTTCCTATTGAATATCATAGTCTGGGTTTTAGCTGTGTTTATTTCCAGGCCCATGTTTCTGCTTTCTGTTGTTAGTATATCCATAAGGCTCTGCAGTTGTTCTTTAGTTTCAGCCAGCACTACAGTGTCGTCAGCGTATCGGATATTGTTGATTACAATTCCATTGATCTTGGCACCGTCTTGTCGGCTGTTTAGTGATGATTGTATTATTCCTGGCGTACTCCTCTTTCAATTTCGACATAGTTCGTGTTGCCGTTGTTGGTTTTGATGCATCCTTCGTAGTTCCAATATATATTTCGAATGTCCTGTCCATCCAGTACTATCTTTGTCCTGACATGTATTACTTTTTCATGCTGGATATGGTCGAATACTTTCTAATCCACAAAGCAAACATACAGCTTCCTTTGCATTCCTATTCCCTTTCTAAATCCGTACTGCGAGAGACTCAGGTAATCTTCGCATTTATTGTTTATTCGATTGAATATTATCTTCATAAATATTTTAGCTGCGTGGCTCATCAGGCATATTGTCCGGTGATCTTCGCATTTCCGAGCTCTGCCTTTCTTAGGTATGGCAATGAAGGTGGAGGTGAGCCAGTCTTTTGGGAGAGTTCCGGTTTCATATATTCGGTTGTAAATTATTGTTAACTCTGTGATGGCTTCCTCGCTTAGATGTTTGAAGTTCTCTGTTGTAGTGAGATCTCCCGGGGCTTTGTTGGTTTTTGCTTCCCTGATTGCTCTACTGACCTCAGACTTTTCTACAGGCGTATATTCCTCTGGCCGTTTATCTCCAAACAGTTCCTTTAAATAATTATTCCCAAATTTTCTTTTCCTTTTCTGGATCTAATTCGATTTTCTGGTTGATTCCTGTTATCATGGAGATACTGTTTGGTTTCCATAGGCCTGCTCCTTCTTTTATCTTCTGACGGAGTTCTCTGTCTTTATATTGACGCTGAGGTTTTCTATTCCATCGCATCTCTGCTTTAGCCATTTTTCTTTAGCAGTTGTGATGAGATTGTCTATTTTTTTTATTGAGTTCCTTGAATCTTGCGGTATTCGTATTCTTTGATTTTCGTCTTTCATCCATTAGTTTGTTCTGCTGCTTCTATCACTATATTTCTAAAGCTTGCCCATGTTTCCTCGATAACCTCATCTTTTGTGTTGTTATTTTGGTTTGGATAGTGCCATTTTATGTCTTTTAGTTTTAAGTCCACATTCTGTCTATACTGCTCTATGTTTGTTTGGTCAGGATTTATCCAGTCTATTCTAGGCATCGGGTTTGGTTTCTGGATTTTTTTCAATTTAATTCTCAGGGTAGACGCCACAACTGGATTGTGGTCCGAATCTATGTCGCAGCCAGGATATACTTTTGCACTGACTCTGCCATTGCAGAGCCTAGTATTGATAGCGATGAAGTCTATTTGGTTTCTTACAATGTTCTCATTATTATCTTGGGATGATTTACATCTCTTTGGTAGTCTAAACCATGTGTTGGTGACTACAAGATTGTTTTCCTGAGAGAATTGCACAAAGCGCGTTCCTCGGTCGTTCCTGTCTCCTAGCTCGTAAGGGCCCACTATCTATTCTACTCTGTCCAACCCCACCTTAGCGTTCCAGTCTCCCATGAAAATGTTGATGTCAGTGCCTTTTATATGCTTTTTAGCTTCCGCAATGTTGTTGTAAAAGTCTTCCAGTTCTTCATCGGGCCTTTCTGAGGTTGGGGCATATACTTGTATTATATTTAAGTCAAACGGTGTTCCACTCATTTTGAGGAGCAATATTCTGTCATTTGCTGGCAGAACCTTCTTAATGGCTAAAACCAAAGAACCGTGGTATGGGGTGTTTCGTGTGTGTTTTCCCCATGTTTCCCATCTCTCACCATCCCTCTACTCGGAAAATAAGTCATCTAGCTCAATTGTCATCTGTTAGTAATTCACACTAGTAAATCTCTTGAAAGGCACGAGCCTAAGTAAGACTAGATAAGACTGCGCTTTGTCACATGACTTCTAGTGCACATTTGAGCATCCGATCGGCCCAAGTCGTGTTCGTGTATGCTGTGGAGCTATAGAAGCATCCGGTAGGATGCAGGCAACTACCATTGTACATACGCTAACCATAGTCTTAGAAATGTGTATATTATTAGGATTAAGTGACTTTATATTGTAACGGCCTTTAAATAAATGTTATTGATTGATTGCTTTAATTGACTGCGAAGAATTACCCCCATAGAATTATACCATATGACACATGGGAGTAAAAGAATGTATAATAGGCACTCAACAAACTATGCAAGTTGTCTCAAAACAAAAATACTTGAAGACAGTCTTTTGCACAAAGTATCTATATGGGCATGCCATGTAAGTCCATCATCAATGATTATTCCCAGCAATTTTACATTGACTCCACTGTTAATATGAAGACTACTTGAAACAATCAATAACTGTGTTTTTTTTTTCATTTAAACTTAGCTGATTACTTTCAAACCAGGTCCTCGCCTGTATTACAAGAGATGACATTTCAACCAGTAGATCAGCAGGCTTATCACCGGATGAAAAGAGAGTTGTGTCATCTGCAAACCATATACATGACTGTGGCTGTAGATGGATGTACAAATAATTGATATATAGGGTGAATAATATGTGCCCTGGAGCACACCAAACTTTACTAGCCAGATATGGGAGAAATTATCCTGATTTCCAGTGCATTGAGATCTATTTGTAAGATAAGATCTGAAAAAATCAAGAGCTACCCCCCTAAACCCATAATATTGCTCCATTTTACTTAGAAGAAAATCATGGTTAACACAATCAGATCGCTCAATGTTAAAATGGTGTGTTTTCCCTTCTCAAAGCCCTCAACTATGCTACTAACCAAGCTTGCCTGTATGGTGGAAAGACCAGGTCTAAACCCAAACTGACTAGGATACAAGATGTTGTGGAGTTCAATATATTAAGTTAGCCTTATTTTGATCAGTAATTCAAACAATTTACCAAGAACAGGAATCATGGAGATAGGGCGGTAATTGGAAGGATTAGTTTTATCCCCCTTTTTGAAAATGGGCACAACCCTGCTAACCTTCAGATTATCGGGGAATTCCCCCTTCTCAAAACACACATTAAAAAGCAGAGTCAAGGGTACAATTAAAAAGTCTTTTGTATGCTTGATTATGGCACTGTTCAGCTGGTAAACGTCCACCGCCCTGGATTGACTTAAAGAACTTACAGCCTCAGATATTTCATTAGGAGTGACAGGAGTAAGAAAGAATGATTTGGCACATGAGGGCATGGAAGACTGTGGAGAAACCAAGATTTGAGTTGGGCATATTTTTTATAATATTTTCAGCACATTCACAAAAAATTATTAAATGTCTCCGGCTGAATAGCAGCTGATCCCGAGTCCCTATTGCATTTATTGGCTTCAAAATGTATTACTCTCCAACTGTCTTTTACTTTATTAGATGACTGATTGATGAAATTTGTTCCCTATAGTTTTTCTATAACTTTTTCTATAATGCCTATAGGCTTTTATAGAGTTATCACCACCAAAGCATTCTGCTACAGATTTTAAGGCTTTTAGCGTGTTTCTCATGGTAAAAAGTTCTTGGTTAAACCACTTGATTGGAGCTTGCTGCGGAGATGTAGGTACCCTTCTCAAGGGAAAATGCTCAGCAATCAGGTCACTATAAGTACCAATAAGAAATTGAGACATAGCAGAGACTGTCTCTAGGTTATAATACTCAGTCCAATTCATAGCCTGAAGCGATCCACACATTTGACTTAAGCCAGCCTCAGTGATAGGTCTTCGGTATGAAAACCCACTTGTTCTTGGACTTGAAAAGAAATGTTAATCCATAGTGATCAGAAAGGGATGGGTCAGCGACACATGCATGAGAGTAATCATCAGATAAATTTGTAAAAATATTGTCTATGCAACTTGCTGCAGAGCCAGAAACACGAGTTGGTGTGCTAATTTTCATGTCAATATTAAAATAGGACAATATGTAAGTAATTTCCTGAGCAGTATATGACAAGCACAGAAAATTTATATTAAAATCACCAATCACAATAACATTTTGGTGTTAAATCATTAAGAAGACATTCAAGCAGAACCAAAAATTCATCGACCTCCCCATTTCCCGATCTGTAGACTGTTACAATAATAATTTGTTTCATAATTGCTATTCCACAAAATTCACCTACAATTTCCCTACAATATTTGCTCAGATCTATACATGTACAGAGACTCCTAAATTCATCTCTGACCATCATGACCACACCTCCATGTTTTTGCTCTGTCCTACAAAAGGAACCAATCACCGAATAACCTATTATATTAACTAAGTTCAATTGATCATGTGTCAGCCAGTGCTCGGCCAAGCACACAATATTAAATGTATTTTGATTTAAAAACATATTTACCTCATTTATTTTATTAGAAAGGTATTGAATATTAATATAAAATAAGCTTGCATTTATATAGTTGTCCGCTTTGAGGCTGGACTCTAGTATGCTCTTCGATTGATCTGCCCTCTCTGAAAATTTGCGCCACCATAATGAGAAGTACCATGCCTGTATCCTGCCCTAACATTGTTATGATTTTGCCACTTATTTTGTCCAATATGTGTCCACATTTTAACATGTACTCCTTTGGGCCAGTTATCAGCATTAAATATAATGTCCAAATATTCTTGTGGAAACATTAACTTAAAGGAATTAGCACTTTCACTGCCCCTTAGTTTAATAACTGACATGTGGCAATTGATCATTTGTGGCACTAATTTTTCAATATGATTTTTCACCATTACCTCCGTTGCACACACTAAGATTCGAAAGATGAAGAGCTGCAGTCGGTGTAGCAGCAGCAAGACCGGTTGGAGAATCCAGGTAAGCTTCTGATGAGCCTATCAAAACCTTTGGTCCCCTTGATGCAGCCTCCAAAGCTGGTAAAATTATTTCAGGGTCCTTGGAATGGGCACTTTTCTCTGGTGTCTGGGTAGATATTCCAGTTGGTTGGTCCTTAGTAGGTACAGGATCTTTAATTTCGTCATTCGCAAGATTGATGTACTTCTGTAGGCTCGCCCCATCCACTGCTTTCCGCACTTGCTTATTGTTGATAAAGGGTTTATTGGTTCTTTTAGGAGGTTCAGAAATCCTCAGTTCTGCTGAAGCTCCTTGCTGAGCCGAGGTTGCAAGAGAACACACATTTTTTTCGGAAAAATTTTGCATGTCCTTCTCCGGTAACTTTCGTTCAATTTTTGTAAGAAGAGCCTTGCCCAAACAGTCTATTTGTACCTGGTAGGAAAACTTTATAGTGTCACAAACACCAGTCAAAGCATTGGTAATGGATTTTGTCAAACAGTCTATTAAGGTCAGGAGTTTGGGGTTTTGATAAAGTTTTAGCCATTGGGGCATGCACATAGCAAGGTTCTTTGCTTACTTAATCTTGTAACATATGCTTCTGACTTAGATAGTCCAGAGCAAGCCTGGCAATGAATATCATTGTAATAGTCACAAATCATCTTGTAGCCTATTTCTTCCGAGGACAGAGGATTTTTACACTTCGAGCAGGAACTCATAGTCACTCCCCCAGTTGGAGAATACTATCTAAACTAAACACTTAAGATGAAGAATTTATTTCAGTTCACTATTGCAGGAATATTTATAAAGTGATCTGGCAACGTTGCACCATTGATCTCACATGGATTCACTCATAGAATTGGTTATTAGAGTTTTTTTGGTGTTATAGCTCAACAGATAAAGAAAATTTTAAACTTCACGGCAGTAGCGAAATTACAATTTAAAACGTAAAATTTTAGAAATTATCACTTACTTTGTAACTGACAACATAAATACAAACAAACAGCGTTGCCGCTTATTTTATGTCGCCATAGTAGTTTTCTTGAGATTGATAACTAAAACCGTTGAAAGTCATGTTTTCATCCTTGCAACCATACAAACGAAGTAAAAAATGGATTCCCTGCTTTTGCGATAGCTTGTGAGTCTGCATTTGGAGTTTAAAACAGCTGAGCTATGAAAAGCAAATCTGGGTTTTGGACGAGGGCTTTAATAAATTTGGTTTTACCATGGCCAAAAATCGCAGATATAGAGTCACAATCGCTGAAAGCGTGTAAAGATAGTATATTTTTAGCAGCTGTATTTTCTTCAAGACCAGAAGGTGAGTAGATCTGTTGTGGAACTTTGCCTTTGCCCAGCTTCATGAAGTAAACATTGCTGGATTGAGAAAGTGCATTTATAAGAAATAATAAATCTATATCTTCGCCGACAATAATCACCGATGAATGAATTGATGCCATTTCAATAGCTCTATTAAAGATGAGACAATTGCATTGACAAATTTTCCATCTCAAACTTCCTTTTAATTATTTCGAAGAGGCGATGTTTATTTCTGCTGTTCCTGGGCAACAGTAGGAGTCATAGACTCATTGAAGATTACGTCAACTGACGACTGCTTTCTTTCTCTGCGCAATCTTTCTGCGCCCCGCTTATTGTGATTTTCGATGTCGTCTGGATATCCATCAAAAACGACAATACTATTTGTGGAGTACTTTGACCGAATAAATTGAACGTAAGTTGCTCAAATAGATGCGAAAGTTGAATTTTGCTGCCACGATTTTTGGTGGAAAGTTGAAAATTCAAATTCAACGACCCGAAAAACATAAAACAAGCCTATGTCCAGAACTACCATGAATTCTGCAACCTAAAATTATGTATTTACTGGACTGTATGCTTAAAATCTAGAATAATGTAAGAATTTTTGGTAAGTTTTTTGCTTACCTTACATGCAGCCTCTATTGTTTTACACAACGCTCCGGAGGAAGGTTCGCAATAGAACACGTGGGCAATAAAGGTGTCTTGCGCCGTGTGCATCACGAAAGCGCAGTGCTTGATATTTTTCCCTATGCCCAAAAAGGAGAGGTACCTCACTCGACACTCTGCCAACAATCGATCGTCCTGAAACAATACATTTCGGATTAAAATAAGCTTTGTTCATCATGGTTGTTAAGATTAGAAATTGATAAAAGGTCTATTATATGAAAAACCACAATCATTTTTATAATCCTGTAATTTGCAGGTAATAGCAGGCGGTAAAAACCGATGAAGCTATTGCTGCATTTAAGTATGTTTTTTTTTGTGTTTGTGCAGGGGTATAACTATTTATGCACTGTAGTGTATCATTCTTCTAACTGCATTATTCTTAAGTTCCCTGTCTAGTCTATTTTTGAATGCGTTGCCACTTTGGGCTGTCACTGTCTGTTCTTCCAGTGCATTCCATGAACCTGTTTTTTTTTAGGAAGTTTTGCTGCTTTTTCTTTTTCGAGTTTCTTGGAGTGCCCACGAAGATTGTTTTGGTTTTGTATGAAGATCTGTCTGATGTTGCAATTATAGTAGTCACTAGTGATTTTGTATGTTTCAATTAAGTCTCCTCTATGTCTTCTCTTCTCTCGCTCAAAGTTGTTAGTTTTAGTCTTGTCAATCTTTCTGTGCATGGAAGGTCTCGTAACTCTGGTGGTATTTTTGTAACTCTTCTTTGTATTTTTTTTAAAACCTCTATGTCTTTGACATAATATGGATTCCAAACTGAGAAAGCATACTCAAGCTTTGGTCGAATATAACTTTTGTATAGTTTGCCTATCATTTCTATTGAGTGGTCTTTAAATGCTTGTTTAATGAGGTATACAAATGAATTGGCTTATTTGGCAATCTTCAGAAGGTGGTTTTCCCATTTTAAGTCTGAGGTTATCATGACTCCCAGATCGTTTTGTTCTGTTACGGTTGTCAATAACTGATTGTTCACTTTATATTCTTCATTTGGTTTGTTTGGACCAATTCTCAAGAGTGTACATTTGGATTCATTCAACTTCATTCCCCAGTCTGAAGACCATTTCTCAACAGTCCTCAGGTCAGCCCTTAGCTGCCCTACATGCTGTAACGGATTTGTATAGAGTTTCCCATCATCTGCAAAGTTTTTCATATTAGTTTCAATGAGATTCGTAAGATCAAACAAATGTGATGTCAAGAGCATTGGGCCCATGACGAAACCATTTACTCTCACTTGATAAAATCTCTCATACAGCAGGTCTTCTATTAGTGTTAAGAGTTGGACTCTCACTCCAAAATGCTCCATCTTACCGAGAAGTAGATTATGCGGGACTTTGACAAATCCCTTCTCATAATCTAGATATATTATGTCTGTGGGCTGGGATTTGTCATAATTGTCTGTCCAGTCTTGAAGACATTCTAACAAATTTGTTGTTGTAGAACGTTTGGAGAGAAATCCATGTTGTGAGGGTGGTATGAGATTGTCTTCGAAGAAAAATGATGTCAGTTCTGCCACAATATTCTTTTCCATGCATTTTAGTGGATTGCATCTCAAACTAATAGGCCTATAGTTTTGTTGCTTATGACAGTCACCCTTTTTGAATACTGGAGTGACTATCGATTTTTTCCACTGCTGAGGAATTTTTCCAAGGGTTAGACACCCCTGCATAGCTTCAGATAGTCGCAAACTAATTGACTCACTACAATTCTGCAATACAATTGTAGGTACCTCATCCGGGCCTGGACTGGAGTCTTTTTTCCATACACTTAAGGGCTTGTTTGACTTTTTCCTCATTGAAGATTATTGACTCAAAGGGGCGTTCAACCCTTGTATAGTCTGGCAAAACAGGGTGAGTGAGGTTTTTCTGAGAGAAGGCCTGATCAAAATGTTCAGCAAACTTTTCAACCATGGTTTTGCTGTCTAAAAGCTCATTTGTTATGGGGTCCTTCAGAATAATTGTGGCCACTTTCGAATTCAGATTTCTGCTTATATATTTAAATACTCTTTTGGGCGAGTCAGCATTGATTAACCCATGCTCATATCTTTTTCTTGCCTCATCTAGTTTCTGTTTTAAAGCATTGTTCTGTATTGTATAGACACTGTAATTTTCTTCTGTTCTGTTGCCTCTGTACTTATCCCATAACTTTCTTTTTTGTTGATTTCTCTGAATATTTTCTGGTTTATCCATGGCTTCTGTTAGTTTACTCGTACTGACCTCAATGGTATGTATCTCTCTTCAAAGTTCTCTCAAAGCTCTCATATTTAGACACATTTAAGCTTTCAGGTTGTTGGCTGATAAAGTCATTCATTTTGTTGTAGTCTGCAGTGTAGAAGTTTCTTCTCTGGACTTTATGAGTTGGCTTTGGTGGAAGTTTAAGCCGTGTTTTGGCAGTAATAATAACATGATCGCTGCGGCCGATAGGAGCTTCTGATCTTAGTTCATAGACGCTCTTTGTGTCACTGCAAAGAAACAAATCTAGCAGAGAACTATGATTGTTCCGGAAACAAGTTGGAAAATTTATTATTTGAGTTACACCTGATTCTTGGTACAGTAGTTCATTTGAACATGTAGAATTCTCTTTGACACCGGACTGGTTTAGTGTTGCAAGACCAAAAGATTATGGCGCCTCTGTCCGCATCTTAACCTTTACCTAGCGCCAGGCGACGCAAGCAAGTTTTACAGCCCTGGCCTGGGCTCCCATAGATACTCCCGTTGCTCCTGGTTGTCAGGTGTCATGTCAGATTGAAGTGACAATTTCGGTCCGTCACTCGCAGCACGAGACACTTCAAAATCGCGCTAAAAACTACTTTTACCTTTTGTACCTTATTTCTGAATGTTATAATTTTTTTCTGTGCACCGTTTGTAAATATATCATTGACCTAACGTGTGTATTACTGGTTTAAATTGGGTTAGTCTGAAATGTGCCGCAAAACTCGCAACCTGAGGACGTCCTGGAAACACATGCTGTCTCTGGACAACTAAGGATACCGACATTCCTGAAGGCAGACCCAACATTGTGGTTTCATCAGCTAGAAGGCATCTTTTCGGCGCGTAAACTCCGCTTAGATGGAAGTATCAAATGTAGTCATCAACCCAGTGCCGACTGAAAATTATGAACGCCTCAAATATTCACTGATTAGACGCTATTCTGACTCAATTGACTGTAAGTTCCATAAACGCCTGACTGACCGTGAACTAGGTGAGAAGAAGCCATCGCAACTTCTCAGATAGATGCGCTTTCTATCTGCTAATAAGCTTAGTGATGATGTTATTCTTGTGAGATGGTGGGCTCCTTTGCCAGCTTACCTACAGCGAATGCTTAAATTAATGAAGAATGTTTCCCTCGATGAACTAGCTTTGCTGATGAGCTTCTCGATAGCTATGCAAGTCTCTCAATTTCGACAGTGTCTAACCACTCTCACTCTCATAGATCTCCATCCCACTTCCAATACATCTGTCCAGCCCTTCAATGATGCTCTGCAAGCCATTACGTCTGTCCTCCAAGGAATCAACGTGTCCCTTGATGAACTGGCACACCAGTCTAGAACAACTACCAGAGCAATACAGCAACTTGTTACCCAGATCAACAGGACCTCATATCCCAATGAGAACCGCGGAAGATCTACATCTCTAGCCTATGCAATCTGTCCATACCACCGCAAATTTGGCAGCAATGCTCAGAGATGCATCCAACCATCAGCTCAACATATCCGCTGGCTGCATCCTCACAGCAGCTGGAAAACTGATTGTGCTGTCGTCAGTTCAGACAGTTGGCGACAGCAGAGAGACTTACATGCCTCTCCAAAAAGAGTACCACCTTTACGTCTATGGTCGACGACCAAACCTGAGATTTCTCATTGACTCTGGGTCTATGATATCACTGCTTCCTCGTTCTGCCTTCAACAAGAAGCTAAAACCAAGCAATCTGACTCTGCATGCTGCCAACAGCTCAAAAATATTACCACCTCAATATCAACTTAGGCCTGCGCTGAGAGACCTTCGATGGTCTTTTGTCATTGCAGATGTTTCAGCTGCCATCATTGGTGCTGACTTTCTTGCTCATTATGGACTTCTACTAGACTTGAACACCAAACGCCTCGTGGACCCACTCACAACCTTGCAAGTGCCCGCAGAACTGTGTGAGACAACAGTTTTCAGCATCTCTACAGTGGAGGGCTCCTGCCTGTCTGAAACTATGCATGATAGCTATGCCAAGCTTCTTCTTGAGTTTATAGACATCACTCTGCTTAACACTGTACCAAAGGTTGAAGGCACAGACTCAGTCCAACATCATATTGTAACAACAGGCCCTCTTCGACTAAATTCTGATAAACTTGCCATTGCCAAGCAAGATTTCAACCTACTGCTACATCATGGAGTCATTCGCCCTTCCAGTAGCCAGTGGGCTAGTCCAATCCTCATGGTTCAGAAGAAGACGGGTGGCTAGCGCACGACAGGTGACTATCGCAAGCACAATTTATAGACAATACCTGATCGCTACCTAGTTTCTCATGCTGAGGACATTTTCCACCGCCTTGAAAGGAAGAAGATTTTTCCACAATAGACCTCGATCGTGCCTATCACCAGGATCCAGTAGCTACAGAAGATGTTCCGAAAACTGCATGACAACCCCATTTGGCGTTTTTGAATTCCTTGGTATGCCACCTGGACTTCGAAATGCCACCCAAACATTCCAGCGTCACATGGAGAACATCCTGCGCAACATTAAATTTGCTGCCTGTTTGATGACGTCATCGTTTTCTCCAACTCTCATGAGGAACACATCCAGCATCTCCGGTGCATCTTCAAGGTTCTACAAGATCACAAACTCACAAAAAAGTTGACATGCCGATTTGGTCAAAAGGAAGTTCTATACCTAGGATTCACCATCAATCAACAGACAAGGTCCAGGGCATCACCAATTGCCCAAAGCCAGAAACTGTGTCTGAGCCTCGCCGCTTCCTTGGCATGCTCAATTATTACAGACGCTACATCCCTCATGCTGCCCAACTTCAATCACCACTGAATGAGTACCTCAAGGGAGCCAAGAAAAAAGACAAAAAGAAGATTGACTGAAATCAGCCTGCTGAAGAGCATTTGAAGGATGCAAGAACAGCATCATCTCAGCTACCCGTACATCCTTCATCTCCACAATAGCTCCTCTAGTTCTCTCCACTGACGCTGCCATTGGTGCAGCTCTTGAGCAGCTCGTGGGCTTCTTCTCTCGCAAGCTCAGTGCAGCACAACGAAATTGGAGTACGTATGAACGTGAACTTGTAGCCATTATTGCGGCAATCAAAATATAAGCAACCAAAATATAAACAAACACACGCTAGGTTAGGTAGATTATGTAGAAATGATCACATTCTAACACTAATGCTATAATTGTGTAGTGTCAGTATCATTGATAAGATCAGTTTTGCCTCAGTAGTTCATCTGAACATGCAAAGTATCTTTGGTCCCGGACTGGTTTAGTGTAACAAGGCCAAAGGTAATGCGTTTTTATGGAAGCTTAAGTTTTCTTCATGATACTTGTAAGATTAGAAATTGATTAAAAGGCCTATTATATGAGTTGTACCTTTTAAAAGCCCTAAATTATCACATTCTAACACTAATGCTATAATTGTGTAGTGTCAGTATCACTCATAAGATCAGTTTAGCTGCAGTAGTTCATTTGAACATGCCGAACTCTCTTTGATACCGGGGACTGATTTAGTGTTGCAAGGCAAAAGAACGCGTTTTCATGGTAGGCAAAGTGTTCTCCATCATAGTTGTTAGGATTATAAATTGATGAAAGCCCTAATATATGACTTGTGTCTTTGAAAGGACACAAATTATCACATTGTAACACTAATGCTATAATTGTGTAATGTCAGTATCACTCATAAGATCAGTTTTGCTGCAGTAGTTCATTTGAACATGCAAAGTATCTTTGGTCCCGGACTGGTTTAGTGTTACAAGGCAAAAGGTAATGTGTTTTTATGGAAGACTAAGCTTTCTTCATGATACGTGTAAGATTAGAAATTGATTAAAAGGCTTATTATATGAGTTGTACCTTTTAAAGGCCCTAAATTATCACATTCTAACACTAAAGCTATAATGGTGTAGTGTCAGTATTATTGATAAGATCAGTTTAGCTGCAGTAGTTCATTTGAACACGCAGCGTTCTCTTTAAAACCTACTGATTTTGGTGTTGCAAAGCAATGAATTATGAAGCTTTCACTCCTTTGATCAACTAAACAACAGTTATGGTTCTTAGAATTAATGATCATCTTACCGTCGGATGGTGAATTGAAATCATCGACGGTGCGATGGATATGTTTACGGATTGCCACTTGTCGGGCGCCACTCCCACCACCAATCGATCAATTGCGTCGTTCAGAACCTCCATTCCAGTGGCCTGGTTCACTTGTACGCAGCCTAAATATTGAGCTCGAAGCACTTTCTTCGGTTCTTCCATGGGCGTAGGGAACGACTGAGCTAGAAAATTCAAACGGATCATCAGTATTGAAATATGTCTTAGTGTATGATGGCTTATTTTCTATGTCAGAGCAGAAAAAGAACAGATACAAAACATCATTGACAACTAACGCAAACTACTTATAAAAGAGTGTTCTTACAAACAAATATTTGACTATTCCTGGCCGGTCGACGATGCTCCGTGGGCAAATTGCACGGCCTGGTGGCCACGCTCCTGCCGTTCGAATCCACGACCACCTTGCCCAGATTTTGCTGCAGGCTCCGCTCGATCATGATCTTCTTGCAGATGTCCCTCAGGGTGTTGGCGATGGTGCGGGCTGGCATATCGCATCGGAACACGTGGCACATGTGTTTGCGGGTGGTACGGTCTCTGGCTACGTACGCGAAATCTCTGAAAAGTTTTATTATTTAGTACATTGAAGGATTGAGAGGCAAGATGCAAGATGATGAATGACAAATTATTAACGTCGATGGAGCAGCAGGTGATAAAGGAAAACCAAAAATCAGGATGTGATGATGCGAGGAAACCTCATGTTTTGGCAGATTGACCAACATGATTACACTATGGAGATTATTATTAGGCAGACATACACACTGGGAATTTGACATTATTGAATTTTCATCAGATCAAGAAATAGATCAACTACAAGTTCGTTTGGCATAAACACGCAACTGCCACAGAACCTTCAAGCGATAGCCTCTCCCAATAAAGTAAGAATTTCGTTAGGGGGAACAATAGCGATCCAAGTGTGAGCTGCTCTAATTACATACATTAACATACCTTTCACTAGATTGACGAGCAGCATAAAAAGAAAAACATTATTAGATCCTGATTATCGACTGGGAAACCAAGGCTTGATTCTTATCAATTCACACAACACTTGGCATTTATTATGTTGATGACTTACCGTCCATTGTCCCTGCCAACGCCCCACACCCGAATAGTATGAATCGGTTGAGTATTCAACACCGTAAGATTCTCGGGATCGAATAGTTTGAGCGCCCCTTCGTCCAGATCCATAAATAAATCTTTGCCCTGCAACAAGATGTTAATTAATTAATACATTTTCTGGCGAGTTAGGATATGATGCAGATACTTACGTCGCCCCATCTGCCGACGACGTCCAACAAATCATTTTTCCCTAACGATAAATCGACTATACACTTATTTACAGCTTTACTACTTCGCTCGGGCGTCAGATCCTCTTCCGCTATCTCTACCCATCCCAGGGACCGGACCGCGAACCTGATGGGCCTTTCTTTGATTTCCTGGTCCGGTTTCGAGGGGAAGCTTCTTCTCCTGGACAGAAATATGTAAAGGACCTAATCGGTTTACAATTCAAATTAACTTACTTTAGAGCCAACTCATCCTTCCTCTTTCTGTCGTCAGCGTCGACGTCGAGCGCCGAACTGGTGCTACTCCTGGTGACGGTCATGCTGGACTCGAAGGACGATATGAAGTCGCTTTCCTTGAAATTCGATTTCGAATCGGATTTTTCCTTCTCCGACTCGGAGACGGGCATCTCTCTTTGGATCGTCCCGCTTTTTATGTGCCAGTAATACGGCCCGTCATTATCTGGAATGATAGTAAGTAGAGAGCTTGGGCCGGAGTTGATTCTCTTTGGGGGGTAGCCGAATGAATGAATGACTTTGACCCTGAATGCCCTTGGGGTTTTTTGAAGATCGCGCATATTACCTTGGGATTGCTCCAAGCTTTAATCATCATAGGTCATATGCGCGACCTTAAAAAACTCAAGGATATTTAAGGTCAAGGTCGAATACACCCAAGGCCAAGTGGGCTATCTCAAGATCACCAGGGAGAATTGAACTCGTCTATACCTCCCTCCAAAGAGAATCGACCCCGACCACCCCCCAAAGAGAATCAAACCGGGCCCAAGCTTTCTACTAAAGTACGTTATATACACATGCTCATGGAGCGACAGAAGCCTTACCTTCATGCTTTTCCCATCCGGACGGCAAAATTTCCTTGTCCCGATCCCACTCCTGATCCGGACTGATGATTTCATTGCACTTCTCGGGCGGCGACGTTTTGCTGAACTTCTTCACCGGAACCGCGTAGAGGTCATTGTTTATTTCGCCCACTATGTGCGGAATGAGATCTTCGTTTTGGGTGGCCATCTTTTGGCAAATACTAGAAGAAGAAAAGGTGGGTTAAGGTGCGAGTTTTTTGAGACAGTACAGCAGCATGACGGTTTTATACCCTCTAAAGTGATGATACAGATACAGCACAGAATGTTTAAGTGATGGGAACCGTCATGCCACTGTACTAAGACCGAAAGCGAGCTCTATTTTGATTTACGTACTTGTCCCAAATAGTTGTGCTATTATTTTTGTCCCTTTCGACGGTATCAGTGTTCCCATTCCATTCAACGTTCCTATAAGAATATTCTGTATCAAATTCACTTTTATTTTGAGGTAAAGCACGAACAAAATTCTCAAACAAATACATCTGGATTTATCTCGAATTTAGCAGAAGCTAATAAAATAAAGAGCCATTTTATGCAATGTATGTATACCTTCTGTTATCCACAAGATTGGACGGAGCCAACGGTCCAGTGGTAATATCGACGCCCATGGATTCGACGTCCAATGCGGCATAAGCTTTCCTGCCCGCGGTCCCGTTGATAGACCCCTTGACGCCGGTGTGTCCCATATTGCAGATGTCGTCCAACTCCTGGTAGATGTCCTCGTACAGGTTCTCCGTGTTCGAGTTGAGGGCGTCGTCGATGCGCTTCGACGGCCCCAGGTGGTAGTTTGGGTTTTCGTAGCTCAGGAGACCGTTTTCTGCAAACATATAAAATTTCAGAGGCTCAAAGTACATAGAAAAAAGACGTGAAGAACTCGTTTACCGAGAAAAACGTCTTCGGCGTCTTGGGGTTGCTGCTGAGCGGCGCCGAGGGCTGCCATGCCGCGCGCCAGCGCCAGGAGCGACACGTACGGCGACGCGGCCACCTGACACGACGCGAAATGAGCGCTGCTTACGTGGCAGTTCAAGAGTGGGGAGCCGCGCAGCTCGCCGCACAGGAGCATGCCCGCGGGCCCGAACAGCGAGTTGTGGCGCAGTCGTTTGGATTACCTGCGGACAAAGGAGAAACACATTTTACTTTTTAAATTATATGATTATTTTATGTAATTATTAATCAACAGTATCAACAGCAGCAGCAAATTACAGATACTATTCTAGCCTACCTAGATCTTACATAGATCTGTTGAACTGCAAAGGGCAATTGCTTCAGGACATTAGGGGGCATCAATAGCACCTTTCAGAATTTTGAAAAGTGTACAAAGACTTCGTTCTACGGTCTTTCAATGACTTCCAAAATTCTCTTTTTTGCCTCTCTCTCTCTCTCTGACACATTATGTTCTTATGGAAAATGCCAATAATGTGAATTTTCGAATAAGTGAGATACGTAATTGGTTTTGGGACATCAGAAGCTCTTAAAATCTGAACTAAAAAATGCAGGTCCGTATTTAAGAAAATTAAGTTGATGGTGGGTGGCCCGAACACGAAACGCCGGAAGTGAAATTTGAAGGCACCATGTTGTAGAGCGGAAAAAAATATACAACTTTTGAATTTAAACTGTGTCTCGAAAACGAACAGTTTTAGTAATAATTGAGGAAATATTTTTAGGCATTTTTCATAAATCATCCTGTATCTTAGAAACTAACAGAAATTTGACAACACTGTAAACGGATCCTGAATGGGTATCAAAAACGGCAACTTTTCTCTAATTTAACCGACCTCGTAGCACTTATCGTTTCGGAGATAGCAATAGTGGCACACGGTATTTAAGACGCCCTATATAGGTTTATTTAGAAATATATAGGATTTTTCAAGCTCTATAGATATTACATCTTAAGTTAGAATTTTGATATTAAAGCTTCAGCTCCATAACATAACAGCTTTCGGTTGGAACTATTCTAAAATAATATACCCCAAAACGTGTACTGAGCTCTTTATCGCACTCTATTGTATCTGCGGTATTAACATATTCAGGCTTCAAAACATTAGTATTTTTGTCTTCCTTCATTAAGCTGTTTGTATCTCGGTCTAAAGCACTTAATTATAATGAAAATCATAAATACTCGCATGATCAATAGTATTTATTTCACCCTATATAGGCTTATTTAGAAATATTTCGGATTTTTCAGGCTCTATAGATCACATCTTTAGTTGGGATGTTGATATTAAAGCTTCAGCTCCGTAACATAGCAGCTTTCGGTTGGAACTATTCCAAAATAATTTACCCCA
>MU185016.1:0-30876 GCA_016904865.1 Pissodes strobi | reverse complement strand
CTCCATAACATAGCAGCTTTCGGTTGGAACTATTCCAAAATAATTTAACCCAAAACGTGTACTGAGCTCTTTATCGCACTCTATTATATCTGCGGTACCAACATATTCAGGCTTCAAAAACATTAGTATTTTTGTTTTCCTTCATTAAGCTGTTTATATCTCGGTCTAAAGCACTTAATTATAATGAAAATCATAAATACTCGTTTCAGCATGATCATGAATATTTATTTCACCCCATATAGACTTATTTAGAAATATTTCGGATTTTTCAAGCTCTATAGATATTACATCTTTAGTTTGGTTTTTGATATCAATAACATAACAGCTTTCGGTTAGAACTATTCCAAAATAATTTACCCAGACCGTGTACTGAGCTCTTTATCGCACTCTATTATATCTGCGGTATCAATATATTCAGGCTTCAAAAATATTAGTATTTTTGTTTTCCTACATTAAGCTGTCTGTATCTCGATATAAACCACTAAATTATAGTGAAAATCATAAATAGTCGTTTCAGCATGATCAATAATATGTATTTCAGGCTCCTTTCCTGAAATTAGAAGGCCTTTGGTGTACCAAGGTTTTCTCCTTCTCTTTTTGATGTTGACGATGGGAAAAGCCAGTCCAAAAATCTGCACCAATACAGAGTGAAACTCATGAAGTGCTTCCTCAATATTATCTAACATTAAAAGGTTCCAAGCTGTTGCATTACAAAGCTCTTTAAGCAGTGGCGGATTTGCAGTCTCGGCCGCCCTAGGCCCCAAGCTATCAGCCGCCCCTTACTTTACTGGTCTTGGTAGGTAATATACTATTTTTGACACGATTGGGGCCGCCCCTAAATCTGGCCGCCCAGGCCCGGGCCTACCGGGCCTTAGGGTAAATCCGCCACTGTCTTTAAGTTTATTAAAGTTTGTCTTATTATATAATCTTCCCATCCCTACTGGGTTTACAAAACAATTAGTGTTTTGCAAGAAAGAACACAACACAGCATTGTGGTCAGACAACCCGGGATTTACTACATTACAAATAACTCTCGTTTTACAAAAAGTTGAGCAGACATAATCTAAACGTTTCAGACTGGGCTGTAACACGAGTAGGCTGATCAACATGCACAGTAAGATCGCTAGATTTCAATGCCCTTCCTAAAGCTAAGGTAGTTTGAGAATTCCAGTCTATAAAGTCTATATTTAGGTCACCAGCTAATATTACTGAAGCATTTACCGAAATCTCGCTTAAGATACATTCTAATTTGTCAATAAAGATTTGAGCATTTGCAGATGGAGACATGTAAAAACTAAGGATATACAAATGAATTTTCCTACAATATACAATGCAAAACTCAGAAATCTTTTCATCTAAAAGACTGTTGAACTTATCCACCCTAATGAAACGGTAGTCATTATAAAAGTCCCTCCTTAACATTACAAGTGTTCCACCATGGTTGTACTCTATGCGAGAGAAAATGGATACCAAAATGTAGTTTTCCACAGAGAAAGGCTCATCTTGTTTAAGCCAATGCTCTGTTAAAATAACAATGTCAGGATCATTCTCTGCTGCCAAAAATAGACACAATTCGTCAACCTTATTTCTAACAGATTGTATGTTTAGAACGGCTAAAGTAAAGCATTTTCCCGTGGATTTCTGTACAAAAAATGTCCAACTTTTGTACAAAAAAATGTACAACTTTTATTTCTAATTAAACCTTCAAAACTTGAATAATAAAGGACAGAAGTCTCCTGCTAGAAACTCTTAACTGTATAGGTAGCAAAACAGAGAGACAGACAGCAAACAGACAGACAGACAGCAAAACAGATAGACAAACAGACAGACAGCAAAACAGACAGCAAAACAAAGATCAAATACAGCAAAACACACAGACAGACATCATATACAGCAAAACAGACAGACAGACATGCACTCAGAGTAACTACTGATGTTTCAATGCAGTGATTGTAATAAGTTCTCTACCAAATCTATATAAACATAAAAAGCAATCATGTCCTTTTCAACCATCCTGTTATGATGCAGTTACTTGTTTATAAAGAAATAAAAAAAGCAGATTTTTTAGCCAAGTGATCAACCAGTAAAGAAACCTAAACTAGTTGATAGTGTAGTGCCTTTTCCAATACTCAAACTTATCCTTTCGCAATTCAAAGTCTGTAACAAATGGTACATCAAAAAAAAAAAAAGAAACTTAGCGCCCATTGAAGAACAAACATTCATAAAAGTGAAATAATAAAGAAAAAACAATGAAAATGTGAAAATTTCATCAATTCCAGTAAGTATTTCGGGAGATGAGGAGTTTAGTGAAACTTATGTTCCTTAACTCTATGTTTTAAAAAATCGAATGCTCTGCTGTCTAAGAACAGCTCCATACATCACAACCCTATGCACATCATCTCCACTATTTCGTATAGACAGCAAAAACAGACAGCAAATACAGCAAAACAGACATTTCCGCTAATATTTCTACCCCTCATGTCTCTTGGAGTCTCCTAGTACAGCTAATTTCTTAATTCTTAAAAGTCTCTTCCGTAACGGATGAAATGGACAAAATGCTTTCAAACAAACTTCACACCTAACGTCTTCTGTTTTTTAATGAACTATTGGTACGATTATGCCCTTTTTTGGGATTGTCTTTTCTCGGTTGACGTTTATGAACACCACTAACCTCGATTAGCCCTTGAATGAAAACATCTTGTTCAAGTTTAGATTGTAAATCGTAAAAACGAGTGAACATGTTTAGCCGTTCTTCTTCAGACACTTTACTAAAACAATTCTTTTTGCATCTACAAAAAGTTAGCCGTCACAGTCTCTAAGCTCAAAAATTATAACCTTAAATTTTAACTGCAGGATTCTCCAAGTCTTTTGGCTGCAACCAAATTACCTCTATAATTAACATACTTTGCGCCACTCTTTCTGGCTTCTTTGATCTTATTTCGTTGATAGTTTTCGGGGTTTACCCTCTTTTTTTCTTCATCATAACAGGATGGTTGAAAAGGACATGATTGCTTTTTATGTCTATATAGATTTGGTAAAGAACTTATTACAATCACTGCATTGAAACATCAGTAGTTACTCTGAGCGCATGTCTGTCTGTCTATTTTGCTGTCTGTCTATGTGTCTATCTGTCTGTTTTGCTGTATTTGCTTTCTGTTTTGCTGTATTTGATCTCTGTTTTGATGTCTGTCTGTTTGGTTGTATTTGCTGTCTGTTTGGCTATATTTGCTGTCTGTCCGTCTGTTTTGCTGTCTGTCTATGTGTCTGTCTGTCTGTTTTGCTGTATTTCCTCTCTGTTTTGCTGTATTTGATCTCTGTTTTGCTGTATTTGCTGTCTGTCTGTTTGGCTGTATTTGTTGTCTGTTTTGCTATATTTGTTCTCAGTTTTGCTGTATTTGCTGTCTGTCTGTTTGGCTGTATTTGCTGTCTCTTTTACTGTCTGTCTGTCTGTTTTGCTGTCTGTCTCTGTCTATCTGTGTCTATCTGTTTTGCTACATATACAGTTGAGTTTTCAGCAGGAGACTTCTGTCCTTTATTATTCAAGTTTTGAAGGTTTAATTAGAAATAAAAGTTGTACATTTTTTTCCTAAAAATTTATTTGAATACTTAATTATTGGTATTTAACTTAGATAATGTCCTATTACATAATACACAATTACTCTGGGAGCTTGGAGCGTCATCTATTTCAGTGCTCCAATCAGGTCTGTTGTAATGAATAAAGCGAGGAAATTTTATTTGCAGGTTAAAGTTGGCTTTATATGCACTTGGTAACTTTCCCCAAATATTTAATAGTTCATAAGGTTGCACATTGTTTATTAGGCATTGCAATGGCAGGAACTTGAAATCGTCGCTTGTAAAATCGGACAGCAACTTTTCTCGAAAAGGGCATGATTCTCTTTTATGTCTATGCACACTTCTCTTTTCAGTAAAACTCTTATTATAATCACTGCATTCAAACATCTTGAGTAGTTACTTTGACTGGAGACAAATTAATACTGACATATTGAATGATCGAGCATTGTAGCGTTTCTATTTAAAAAGATGAGGAGTGGTGGGAGGAATTTACAAATTGAAATTAGGTGGGAGGACTAGCGGTATGAAGCTAGGTAGGGGGACTAGGAATCACTAGTGATCATTTTTTGGTCTGATGGCTGCCCTAATCAACTACTAACTTCAACACTGAAGTGTCCACATTTTCTGACCACAAAACCACATTCGAATCAAAAATAATTTCCAAATCACGTTGGTTATTCACCCTATCCAAATTGTTGGCATTCACCTTGTAGTCATATTTTAAAACATTACATTTACGAGTATAAGACATACATGAACCCTTACCAACATTCAAAGTAACACAGTTCGTATCACACCTGTTGGCCATATCACAGAAATCGGATTGCAAATTGTCACAGTTATTCAAGAAATCACCATTCAAAAGAGTTTGAAGTCATCAGCAAAGAGTAATGCTTTCGAGTGCTGTACAACATCAACAATTCCATTTATAGGCCAATCTCCATAATCAGTGCCATATCAATAGTTTTTGGAATTGTATTATTCAATAGGATATATAATGAGGTAAAGCATCATATTTCCATTCAATAACATGGCTTTCTTCCAATGAAATCAACTTTAACAAATCTCATAACATTTGTACAGTACATACATGAAGCTTTGAATAGGAAGTCTCAAGTTGATGTTATCTATACAGATATGGAGAAAGCTTTTGATAAAGTAAAGCATAATATAATTGTTCAGTTACTTAAACATACGAGCTTGACAGATAACCTTGTAAACTGGATATTGTCATACTTGTGTGATAGGGAACAGTATGTTGAGGTAAGGGGTGTAAAATTTAAGATTTATAGTAGTACATCAGGAGTTCCCGAAGGTTCAAACTTAGGCCCTTTGCTATTCATAATCTCTATAAATGGTATATGTGATGTAGTTAGGCCCTCAGGAACACTGCTTTTTGCTGATGACTTAAAGCTGTTCTTGGAGGTTTCAACTGGTCATGACTGTGATTGACTGCAGGAAGACCTTAATTGTGAGTATGAGTGGTGTACTGAATGCTGGTAAATGTACATCTATGACTTTTTCACTAAAGAATTATGCAGTAGTTCATGACTATAGAATTAATGACAATGTTCTGCAAATAGCTAATGCGTATAAGGATCTGGGAATTTTATTAGACAGTTCCTTCAATTTTAATGAACATATATCACACATGATCAATAATGCACATAAAACAATGGGGTTTATCATCAGATCCACCAAGCAGTTTAATGTTGAATTGTGTCTTAAGCTCTTTGATAGTCTGGTTTTGCCTAGATTGCAGTATGGTGGTGTCATCTGGTCGCCACAATATAAAGTATGGATAAAGTCCATTGAAAGGGTGCAACGTAAGTTTTTGAAGTATATGTTTTACAAGAAATTTGGTTTTTATCCACCCCAAGGGTACAACCATTTACAGTTATTGGGAATATTTAATAGATTGACCCTAGAGAATCGCAGAATTAAGGCATGTCTTTTATATTTGTTTAGACTTTTGAAGGATAATGTCAACAGTACTGAGATTTTAGCTCAACTTCCATTTTCAATAAATAAAATTAATACAAGAAATAAAAACACATTCTATCTCAAAGTTCCAAGAACAAACTTATACAAAAACTCAGCACTCTATGTGTAGTTATTTTAATAAGTAGGTATGCAGGTGACTTAGATCTGGATACCATTAACTTGAAAGGTTTTTGGATGAATGTTGAACAGAAACTGTTTCTGGCTCAGACTCAGGATTAGAAACAAGTATAGCATTTAGTCACAGCATATGCTGTAATGTATATAAATAATACCTAAAATATTAGGTCATATGAAATGTATCTGTAAATGGCTTAGGCTGTTGATACTGTGATTAATAAATAAATAAATAAATTAATTTATAGCCACCAAAAAAAGCAAAGGACCTAAATTAAACCCCTGCGATACCCGCGATGTGCATTTGTAAATCACAGATTTACAACCCATAATTTCAACATATATTTCTCTCTGTGAGCTAGGATTGTATCAGACTCACAAAGTTAGGAGTGACATCCATTTCAAAGAGTGCCTCTAAGCTCTAAGATAATACAGTGTCTGACCCTATCAAAGGCCTTCCCCGTATCTGTATATATTACATCCACCTGACTCTTACTTTTTAGGGATTCATGAATATATTGAGAAAAACTGACAAGTTGGTGAAAGTTGACCTTTTTGCCAGGAAACCATGTTGCATAATGGATATTTTAGGGGCAACAGTCTCATAGACGTTGTTGGAGAAACACCCCAACAAGTTAATTAACTTGTCGTTTTTCACCGGATAGTTTAGTGATAACACCCTGTATGTATGTAGTATGAATGAGTCATGATTCATCCACGAATGGATTTATTTAACCTCAGGTAAACAGAAATTTGGGCATTTAAATCAGCATGCATGGTTGATTCCATTATAAAGGAAACTAAATCATAGACCTGCCCTGTTGCAGGATTGTGAATCAATTGAGAAGATGTCTGGAAAATGTTACCAGTGCAAGTTAACCTGTGTTTTTAAGGAGGACAAAACAGGTTTGACCCAGTTTGGTTATCCCTGTGATACATGCAGAAGAGTGATTTGTCAGGAGTGTAATAAAACTCAAGCACAAGAGATAAGAGTTATTCCAAGTCAAACTCGAACCTTAGTACATCTTTGCCCTGACTGTTTGGTGAATTTTAAAATCTTTCCAAAAATTCTTAAGCATGTTGAAACGCTTCAAAATGAACTGACCATGCTTAATAAAAAACTCCTCACTTTAGAATCAAAAATTCCAGTGGTGCAATCTGATTGTGCTGATGCTGAGACTGCTCTTGAAAAGGAGGTAACAAATATAACTTCTAAGCCTAATGGTAAAATTGGAGTCGTATTGAATCCCGAATTAATTCTTAAATCCGGCCATGAAACTATAAAATGTATAAAGGGGCATCTAGAAGAACAAGCTGCCCAAATTTATAGCAAAATGGATGGAATAGTGAATGCAATCAAGGAGACCAACGTGGAATTGATACGGGCATTTACTGGTACATCTGGCCAAGAATCTCTGGGTAGCAGTGTCAGTGAAAAGAGTTTGTATTCTGTGAGAGCGTCGATGCCAGGTGCGACTGGTAAAGGTAAAACTCTGGAAAAGCCCTCGGAAACGGCTTGCTGAAATAGTACATGTGGGCCGAATAAAGCAAAGCATAAAAGCTCCTTCAGGTAAAATATGTTCTGGACCTGAACAACCAAAGCTGAAAATTGCTAACAAGAATATTGGGGAGAGGATAGCCAAGTTGGCATGGATTTATCTTTCAAATTTGGATGTAGATACTAGACCTGAAGATATAATTGCTGTATTGGATCCAAAGTATGCAAATGCATATATCACTGTACAAAACTTCCATCTAAATATCGCAGTCCCAGGAGTTCGGCATTTAAGCTTGGTGTACCTGAAGAGCTAGAACAACAATATCTGTCTGATGGGTTTTGGTCTGATGGATGTTACGTCGATCAGTTTAAACCTCGTACACATGATGGTGGCAGTGAAGCCCGAGAAATGTTCAGAAGCCAGAATTTTCAGAGGGGCCCTCGGCGACCGTACAGAAGGTAAATCCAAAGGCCATATCAACTAACCAGGACACGTTAAGTGTAGTGCATATAAATCCCTGGTCTATGTGCAATCAATTTTCAGATATCAGATACTTTGTTGAAGCATCTGACTGTGACATTGTCGCATTGTCGGAAACATGGCTAAATTGTAATTTATTATCAGAATTTTATTCAATTAATGGTTTCGAATTTTTTCGGAAGGACAGAGATGGTAGGGGAGGTGGGGTTGCAATTTATGTGAAGTCTAAACTCAAGCCGACACTCTTTGATACTCCCAATTTCCATAATGGAATTGACCAACTTTGGATACGTTTTAAATATAATAAACAATTACTGACAATGGGGGTTGTTTACAGACCACCTTCTGTGCCATACTCTGCCCTCAGTTGCCTATATGATGTTTTTGCTGCGGTTGTTTGTGATTGTGATGTTTTCGTATGTACTGGAGATTTTAATGTAAACCTTTTGAATGACAACTCTGTAGAATTTAGGTTTCTTAATGATATTTTAGAAAGTTTCGGTCTAACTCAGCTAATTCAGGAACCAACCAGAATAACACCCTATAATGAAACTTTAATTGATCTCATAATTTTAAATAATATAAATCTAGTCAAAAGTTATGGTGTTATGCCTTGTGATCCAGTTTCAACAGATCATGAAGCAGCATTTTGTACATTGAAATGTGATAAATTAAGAATAAGTAACAATTCTGTGATAAAAGGTAGAGATTTAAGACTGGCACATTCTGATGAGTTCAGGGCAAGTTTACAACAGATAGATTGGCATAACCTATACTATTCTAATGATATAGATATGAAAGTTGAAATATTTAATGAACATATTTTGTTCCTGTTTGATGTTTACTGTCCCTTAAAACCACTAAAACAAGGAGGGTCTAAACCATTGTGGTTAACGCATAATTTAAAAAAAATGATAGAGTTAAAAAATAATGCTTTCAAAAGATATCTTTCTCTAAAAACTGATAGTAGTAGAAAATATTACATTGATCTTAAAAATTATGTAAATGTGGCAGTAAGGGCAGAAAAAAGGCATATTATTCTCATGAAATTAACAAGTGTCAAGGACCAAATAAAATTAAGGATTTTTGGAAAAAAATCTTTAATTGGAAAGTTATTAACAATGCAACTGCAGAAATTCCTCCTAATCTAAAGGATCCAACTCTTGTTGCTAATCATTTTCTGGATAGTGTGCCTCAATTACAGATTGATCCAGTTCATTTAGATACATTTCTTAGTCTCTCAATCGATGGGGAACCATTTCATTTTAAACTAGTCTCTAAAAATGAAGTTTATAAAATAATAAACAGTATTGGAAGTAATGCTATTGGGGTAGATGAAATTTCTATAAAAATGTTAAAAGCTTGCATTCCTATTATTTGCCTAAAACATTTGGTCAACATTATTAATAACTCGCTATCTTCTGGGTGTGTCCCTGACATCTGGAAAAAAAGCCCTCGTGACTCCAGTGCCCAAAGTGAACAATCCAACCAATATTAATGAACTATGACCAATTAGTATTTTGCCAACTTTATCTAAATTAATTGAAAAGATTGTGAAAGGTCAATTGCTTGATTATTTATTAGGCAGAAACATTATTCCAAAATTTCAGTCTGGCTTTAGACCATATTATAGCTGTACGACAGCTCTTTTAAAAATAACATCCGATATTGCCCTATCCCTGGATAATGGAAATTGTTGTCCCTCTGTTTTGATAAATATGACAAAAGCCTTTGACACTCTCAATATAGAACTCTTAATGGCAAAATTAAAGTACTATAATATTGAGGCAAATGGGTGGTTTAAAAGCTACCTTCACAACAGGCGGTAAGACTGACTAGTGATGAGGGTATGGTAATCTCTGGGTGGAGAACTGTGGCTGGAGGGGTCCCGCAAGGGTCAGTGTTGGGACCACTTTTCTTCATAGTGTTTGTGGCTGACTTAGTTCAGAAAATAAATAACTGCAGGTATCACATGTATGCGGATGATTTGCAAATCTATCTGCCATCATTGGTCGGTAGTCTGCCTGAGGCCTTGGGTTTGATTAATGCTGACACAGCGGATCTCTGATTGGGCAGACAAAAACTCACATTCAAGATGGCGGAAAGTGAAACGTCAGGTGAAATTGATGAGCGCGGAAAAGTTGAAAAATTTACGTGTTTTCATTGCAAGAAAAAAGTCGAAAGATTAGTGAAGTGTGCAAAGTGCAAAGAGGTTTTCCATCCATCATGTCTTAACCAGACAGCTGGCAAGCAAAATGCATTTTGTGTACATGAAGTAGAACGGCGTCTATCAACAACAACGCCGGCCATGCCGGTTTCGTCGAAAGAAAAGGACCTAGAAATCACCCTTCTGCGCAGGCTGATTGAAGAAACTGATGGGAAAAATAAGGTACTTCTTGATAATGTATCTCTTCTGAAAGAAAAAGTCAACTTCCTAGAGGAAAAGCTAAGAAAATCTGAAAAAATGTATGGAATGCAAAAAACCCATTCCAAGCATCCAATGAAAAGGATGGTGTTCAGAGAGATCAAACCACAGAGCAGGCGCAAGCAGGTTCTACGAAGATGCCATCAGATGGTGCTCGACTAAAATATCATCGTCACATGTTTCCAGTCGTAAATGTTGAAAATCCGGAAGGCCGAAAAAATCCACAGCTGCCAATAATAAACTTCGATAGTAATGAGGAACAGATCGATATCGAAAACTCAGTAATATCGACAGCAAAACCGATGAACATAACCTCACACCTGTCAATCCCCGAATGCGTGGGCGTTGCAGGTGTTGTAGATATCAACAAGGACAATGTTAATGAAACCATTACTGATGAAGGATGGGTCAAAGTAAAACCCCGAAGATTGAGACAGACAGAAAACAGGAATAATCGCCCAATGCCTATTAGAGGCTCGAACAAAAACACCTCAAATCTTAGGATTGTTGAATCTCAGGGAAATGTCAAATTATCCTGGATATTTCTGTCAAATCTCGACCCAAACACAAAGGAGGAAGATATCATTGCCTTCTTGAAGAATGAGGGACTCGATCAGGGAAGTTGCTGCTTCAAAATGAAAACAAAAAAAGATACAGTCAAAGGATCATTTAAGCTGGGAGTACCATTTGAAAGGAAGGCAAGCATAATGGATAGCGGTCTATGGCCAACCGGAACGCTGATAAACCATTTTCAGAACCTCCAGAGCCTCCCTACTCACGTGAAATTGTGAACTCTCCAAAGAAGATTGGGCAAATAAGACTCTTTCACATTAATACGTGTTCAGTTAGGAATAAGGTTAACGAATTGGATGCTTATTTGGTTGACAAGAATGTTAATGTTTTGTGTCTCACAGAGCACTGGCTGTCAGAACAGGAATTTGCATCATTGCGGATGCTGGACTTTGAACCAGTATCGTCCTTTTGCAGGACATTTGGTAGGGGTGGTGGATCTGCCATTTTGTTGAAGCGTAACACCAACTATGAGATAATTCCACAAATTGGATCTTTAAGTATAGAGAATTCACTAGAGATCTGTTGCGTCCACTTGATTGATTTTAGAGTGTATGTAATTTGTTTATATAGACCACCCATGGGCTGTCTTAGCACCTTTCTGGAGGTGATGGAGGGGGCATTGAGCTTGATCAGCCAGAATAACAAAGTAATAATCGCTGGGGATTTCAACGTGCATTTTGACACTGGTAGTCGAGAGTGCGTTGGCTTGACATGCCTGCTGGACTCTTACGGCTTTGTTCAGCTGGTCCATGGGCCCACTAGGCTAAGTGCTTGTCTCGACAACGCCTTCTTGAATTTCATTGAAGATCACATTGCTACTTGTATTCATGATACGGGGTTCTCAGATCATATGGGGCAGCTGGTTGAGCTGGCGGTGCCTTCTCATGGAAAACGAGTGGAGATGGAAAGACTAGTTTGTAGACCTGTGACTCAAATGGGTAAGCACAATTTTTTTGCTTCTGTCGGGGCTTTATCTTGGAGGTTTCTGGACTGCGGGAGTCTTCCTGCGGATAGGAAATTTGGGATGTTTCTTGATTGTATAACTGATGCTTTTAATGACTCATTCCCTGTACAAATCCACTGTAAGCGGAGCGACCAAGCCACATCAACGAAATGGTTCGATAAACATCTGAAATCGCGGCGCGATGCTATAAAATTTCTGTCAGAACTAAACCGACAACACCCTTCCAACAATCTAAAACATCTCTTAGCATCACATAGAAATATTTACAAATATGAAATTAGAACTGCCAAGCGAAAGGCAAACGATAATTTAATAAAAAACTCTTCCAATCCAATTAAGGCAATGTGGAGTGTCCTTAACGAGTATAGAGGAGTCTCTAAAAAATCTGTGCAAGCCGACATTACACCAAATCAATTTAATACTTACTTTTTGAATATAGCAAAAGATCTGCAATCACAGATTACCACAAACACTGATCCTCTTGCAAATATTCCAAACTATCAAAACAATCTGTTTTCTTTTGATCAAGTTACTTTTATTGAAATTAGGGACACTATAAATCAACTAAAAAATAAAAAAAGTAAGGACCCCTATGGGTTTACAGTAGAAGTGATAAAATCCATAAAGAATATAATAATATCGCCCTTAACCAAACTCATAAATCTCTGCATTGCCGAGAACGTTTTCCCGCTTGTTTTGAAGACTGCTATGGTCGTTCCAGTTTTCAAGAAGGGTAACACTGGTGACATATCAAATTACAGGCCCATCTCCTTGCTGCCTGTCTTCTCAAAAATATTCGAGAAATGCCTTGCTTCTAGGATTGCCAGTTTCTTTGAGTCAAATCGGCTCTTCTATGCTCAGCAGTTTGGTTTTCGTAGGGATCACAGCACATCACTGGGCATACTGGACCTGGTCTCGGGAATACATGAAGCATTTGAGGGCTCCGGTTTCCTGTCGGCCCGTTTCTGCGACCTAAGTAGGGCATTCGACTGTGTCGACCGCGGGATTCTTCTGGGCAAGCTGAGAAAGTATAACTTTAATTACTCTAGCATTGGTATGTTAACCAGCTATCTGTCGCAGAGATACCAAGTGGTACGCATGGCTGGGGTGTCGTCAGATAAGGGAGAGATCGATGTCGGGGTGCCACAGGGTTCTGTTCTGGGGCCCTTACTGTTCCTAATCTACATCAATGATCTACCCCAGGCTGACCCACAGGCTCACTTTACTCTTTTTGCTGACGACACCACAATCTGCTGCCATGAAAAGGAGTTGTCGGAAGCTCTGGAGGGCTCGGGTCAGGCACTGTCGAGGTCCGAAAAATGGTTCGCATCAAATCAACTCTTTCTCAACACATCAAAAACACAGTCCCTGGTTTTCGCGTCCCGGGAGCTTCCTTACCAGGAGCGGGTCCCGACTAGTGTTAAATTTCTAGGAGTACATCTTGACACAAAACTGCGCTGGGACGTACACACAGAAGCGTGTATGAGAAAACTAGGATCAAACATCTTCCTGCTCCGGGGCTTGTCAAACTGTGTTTCCTCTGAGATATTGAGGCAGGCTTATTTTTCGTTGTGCCATGCACACATCTCATATGCTGTTATAGCTTGGGGGCATAGCGCTGGTGCCAAAGATGTCTTTCGCCTGCAGCGAAGAGCTGTTAGGATAATTGCAGGTCTATCATATAGGGAAGATTGCAGAAATGCATTCATCAGTCTTAATGTAATGACACTCCCCTCTCTGTTTATATACGAGAATCTTGTGTATGTGAGGCGCAACATGGGCTTGTTTAGGGCTCATGAGGAGCAGCATCCCTACAATACCAGACACAGACGTGATCTTATATCAAGCTATCATCGGCTGGAGAGGTGCAGGGACGGACCAGGGTATCTTGCAATACATTTTTTTAATAAATTACCAGCTCACATGAGGGTACTGCCACTCAATGAATTCAGATCAAATGTTAAGAGAGTTCTGACAGTCTGTGCCTTTTATAGTACCAATGGGTTTTTATCATCTAGTGTTACCTTTTGATTTTAATATAGGTTTTAATATTGTCTGACTGTAGTTTTACTGCATAGTGTTTTATCGAGCTAGCTGTAGTGTTATTTTGTTATTTTTTATTGAAAGTCTTATTGCTTAGTGTTTTGGTATTGTTTAGTGTACAGTATTTTGTTATTGCAGTATTATATTTTAGTGTTATGATTTTATTAGAATGTGAGACTTGGAACTTTTTTCTGACATGTGTAAATACCATTGTGTATGTTGGCACGTAATATATTGATTGATTGATTGATTAATTCGGGTAAAACACAGGCAATCTTGTTTTCAAGAACTGAAATTAACTTGAATAATAGAGCACCAAATAAATTAAATATTAATGGTGTTGAACTGGAATGGGTAAATCAAGTAAAAAACCTGGGCCTTTGTATGGACAATCGAATGTCATTTAATGCGCATGTAAATAAGATTTGTCAACAGTCATATTATAAATTAAAGTCATTATATGAATTTAGGGATATTTTGCCCGCTAGTACAAAAAAAAAATCCATGTAAAGCATGTTTATAGTCTTAATATGGCACAAAGAAGATTTTTGGGTATAAGCTGTACTGTATATAAATTGCTTAATTTTTATGAACTAGAATATCTATCAGAGTTTCTTATTCAAAAGAGAGATACACATAACGTAAATATTCGCTATAAGGGCACACTGGCAATACCCCAGCATAAAACTGAATTTCTGAAAGATTCTTTCATATATACTTCTGCTTGTATTTACAATGGACTACTTGCAAATATTAAAGATTTAGGCATAGCGTCTTTTAAGTCTAATCTTAGAAAATTTTTGGAGGCTAGTGATAGATTAATACGGGTGTGATTCTGGTATGGGACTTTAAATTATTTTTGTTTTGTGTATGTTTGCTTTAATGTTTGTCGTATTTTTAGGAAATGTATTCATATTATTTTGTGGTGGTTATTAAAATACGCCTAGCGGTACTTTCCACCTTTGTATGGTTTATTTGTTGCATACAATAAAGATTATTTTATTTATATAAAGCTAAATGTCATTCCGTCACTTCAATCGTGTGTAATCGTTTTCAATTTAATATATCCGTGTCTCCGTCAGTGTTCAGTAAACAGCAGTGTGTCAAAGAAAGAAAGAAGATGTTTTTCACCCTCTCAAATAAAACCGACGCTTAACTTTCCCGCGTTATTGTCCCTCCCGAGCTCGTAAGAAAGATCATATTGCAGTGCAATTCAGAATCTCACTCGAAGAACAGCTAAACGTTGTTGCTTGTTCCTTTTCGCGCCAAAGGTCATCCCTTTAGGGATTTTCCTAGTTTGTTTGCACAGATATTAAAGCATATCTGGCGCACCTCAGTTATCTTTGTCCAAGATTGGATGAAGAACTCTTTTTGGACATTTTTTCAGTAGTTAAGTGAAGAAAAAGTTAGCGTCCCCTTTGGAAACTTGAACGTAAGATGACGGATTGACATTCCTGGTCGAATAATTTCTGCAATCAAGGTGAAAGCGGGATTTAATGGTTTCCGTAAAACAAACAAAAATTAGGTTGGAAAGTAACTAAACAGAATCTCTTCTCATTAAAGATACTGGTAAAGCAGAGTCAAGGTTTAAAGGTACGATGTGTGAACGTTGCTAAGTTGGAGAAAACTAAAAGTATTAAATTAATTAAAGACAAAAAACTCAGTTTAAATCACAAAATCAAGAACTTTCAGTAGATAGTCACTTTAGAAATAACCTGTTTTGTAATATTAATTGTATGTGTGAAATGATGAATGCTTGAAATTAATATAGAAAATGCTGTTTATTTATATTTATAATATTCAAATGCAATTTATTAAATTAAATGAAACCGAATACATGTTTCAGTTCATCCTATAGATATAATCTCACTACCCTATGGTAATACAGTTTATTAAAAGTGGTTAATTAATAATTAAGATACCACCCTCTCCTTTATGGTTTTAAGAAATAGAGAAAATCAATTGTTTATCCCGACCAGACGTGGTTAAAAATTAAAACCTCAAAAACTTTTGACAATGCAGACAGAATGCTGATTGGACGGTAATTCTTTATCTCATCTCTAGAACCGTTCTTATATATAGGTATTACCTAGGTATTTTTTTGATAATGAATATTACGGGTATGGCGGGCGTGAGCCCAAACTTGCCCTGTTAGGACACATTCCGTGCAACATATTTGAGGATGATAAGGCACATTTTCGGCTATTATTCTACCCGAATTCCTCAAGAAAAACACCGTCGGATATAGCTCGTTTACATAACATAAGGCCGGGGTCGGATTTTTAACGCAAAAGTGACTAACTGTCCTGACGTTTTACCGTGCATTAAATCCCCGATGGTTATCGTAAATCTGGCAATCGCGTGCCACGAAACGACGATTATTAATCCGGATCTAGACTAACAGGCGCCACTTTAATCCCGTAGACGGAGCCCGAAAAAAAGCGACACGAACGCTTTGGGGAGGCCAATAATAGACTCGAAACGAGATTTGAATGAGCAGTTGATGCTTGAACTGTAAAAGCCTATAAAGGTGCTTTATAAAAAAAAAGCTGCAAAACATTATTTATATAATTATTAACAGATTGATAGGCCCCAATCCAGTGTTGCCAAAGTCAAATCCATTGAAGGAAGAGCCGCAGAGTGGTAAAAAATATATATTTATTAAGTCACCATACTCAAGATGAAAGGAAGACATATGGTCCTATCGCTGGGGGAAGATGGAGTGAAGGGGGCATTGGGGAAACAGTATGGGGGACATCGCACCTATTTAAGAAGATTCACTCAATGCACACGAAATATTGTGACTTTAAGTAAAATCCAGTTTGGCAAAAGCGCTAAGATAGTAAACGTGACAACACTACGTGATAAATTTCAATAAACCATGTAAGTAACATGTCGTACGCCACTGTAATATTCATATTTCAACAACTCGAACAAATAACTGGCATCGACGACGGTTTTCCGAGAAATTACATTAATTTCCAGCAAATAACGATATTCCGGCTTCGATTTACAAGAACCTTTTACTTTTACGACAAATAATTTAAGGCCGATGATTGCGTGCCGCTGGAAAAAAGCGACTTCTCGGCGCCCGACCAGACATCGATCGGACGTATAAGTACTATTGCCTTTTTGAATAAAAATAGTTTCCGATTGTTTGATAAATTATCATTAAACAATCATTAATTATATGGTTTTAAGACAAATCGATAGTTTTGCATGCTTCTAGTTTCCATCAACAATTTCAAATTTGAATAGATGGCGGGCGCCGAGGATTGACATTCTTCTTTTAATTTTATGCCAGGATTATTTGGTTAAGGTTACTTGACCGAATAATCCTGCTGTAAAATTGAAAAAAAGAAGAAGAAGTCAATACTCGGCGCCAGCCAACTATTCAAATTTGAATTTAAAGGCATTTCCATTTACTTTTACCAATTTAAAAGCATCTTGGCAACGTTCCATTTTTAAGTTAGTAAGATCCACCACAGGAACACAGTTTATGACTTAACGTTTTTTCGTTATTTTCGAACTTTTAGCATTAATAATAAATAGAAATATAAATCGCCATCATGTTTTTGTCACGTCACAAAATGAAAAGAGCCAACTTTTCGAATTTATCGGGTACAATGATGGCGAACCTTGGGGTGTGTTCCGTTTCTGTATCTGATTAACCAGAGTAGTTTCTGAACGATCCGATTTAATACAATAAGAGGGCAAATACCAATAAATCCGATAACTGGAGGTCGGTTCCTTCGTGGTACATATTTTTCAGGAACCGCGTCTTGTATTTAACCAATTTTTGGGATGGCCACGAAACGACGAAACACATCCTTGATACTCCTATATTAGGCAATGGCTGATGATGCGACGACCTGAGCCTTAGCATTACGTTTATATGAGGTAATGGCATTAGACGTGATAGGTAGCCATTAAAAGTACACTTTTTTCCTACGACCAATCATAATAATGAAAAATAAATACTTTGGCTTTCACCATACAGCCCTCCATAATAATAGTAATTATGATTTGTCAAATTGATAAATTAAATGTCATATGGTCATGGCAATCTTTGATATTGACCGAATATTAATGTGATGCTGCATTTTGATTGGTTATAAACTCGGAGCTAGCCGTGGAGCTGCAACTAATGAGCAAGATCAAATATTTCACACTTAGACTAGGTAAGAGTAAGGATACCGCGCATGACATTAAGCCAATGTACTGAAATTGAAGCCTTTTCAGAGCGGCGGCCATTATTTATGTGGCAAACACATCTATTGTTGTGGCGGTGCTATTTTGCAGTTATTTTGTGAGTTTTTGAACAAAGAGAGATAAAAACTAAGATTCATAATGGTAAATTGTTCGGCATATGGATGCAAGAGTCGAAGTGAGAAGAAGGAGCCTGGAATTTCATTTCACAGGTAATTATTGTCTGCTGACCTTATAGTTTATTTGCATATTTCTTGTTTTAATAATAATGCATAATGTACACATTGTGTTACCTCTGAGTATATCATGGTAGGGATGTTTATTTAATTATCGAGAGTAATTTGATATCCGATCTTGGATATTTTCAGTCATCAAATAATAAATAAAGCCATAAATCTTCTTCAAGGAGAGTCATTCAACAGAGGCGTAGGTAATATATTTTTTCATACTCTACCTATAAAATGGCTATATTATTTTACGACTGAAAACTACTTTAACTTATTAATTATTATTTATTACTTATAATTTCAATTAATTTATTGAAGTTACCCAGTAATTTATGTGGCAGCTGGTAACAGGCTTTTTCCCATGATATCTGTCCTCTTCTTTCCTTGTCTAAGGATCCAGCTTACCTGTAAAGGAACCGGGATCACTTAGATCGGTTCAGTAGTTCAGGTAAAAGATGGCATTTAAATGTTAATTGTCAATCCGCTTTTTTTTTAAATTGTTTTCATAATTTCATTTGACCTTGGCTCACTGACCTGAAATATCAGTTCAGTTAATAAACTCTATTAGAGTTCATTGGTTTCAGTTCATTTTGAACTGATCTCCAGTCTCAATCGAATACGGCATACATGGATAAATTAAATGTCATATGATCATGGCAATCTTTGATATTGACCAAATATTAATGTGATTGGTTATAAACTCGCGTCTTAAACTTGGAACTAGCCGCGGAGCTGCAACTAACGAACTAGGCCAAATATTTCACACTTAGATCTAGCGAGGTAACTAATCAGCCTTCAGTTTACCGATGTCTTTACGGCGCAATTGTCTGGATGTGCTCTGGTGGGTTCAGTAGTTAGGTGCTGGACCTCTGATACGGCGGCCCGAGGTTCAATCCATGTCGGTTTTTTCTTTTTTTTTTTGAGATCATGTTTGTAAAAAGTATATTTTTTTCATTTTGAGCATGGCTTGGGTTAGTTCCTGTTCTTTAAGCCCCGTAGCGAGCGAAGCGAGCGGAGAGTCATGCGTAAAGTAAAATAATAAACTGGGCTGATTAGTTACCGTGCTAGATCTAGCTCTAAGTAATATTTCACTTTTCGCATGGCCCTCCGCTCGCTTCGCTCATTACGGGGGCACAACCAACAAAAACTAACCGAAGCTAACTAAAGGCATACCCAAAATGACCACCGGAGCACTCGGAACCAATTGATTGCACCGTAAAGATATGGGTAAACTGCGTGCTCAATAGATGCAGCTCCGTGACTATCCGTAAAATGTATCTTGAATCACTTGGAGCTAGACCTAGCGCAGCACCTAATCAGCCAAATGTATTATTTCACTTCCACGCATGACCCCCCGCTCGCTTCGGGGGCTCAAAGAACAGGAACTAACCCAAGGCATGCCCAAAATGAAGAAAAAATACTTTTTACAAACATAATCTTAAAAAAAAAATAATTAAAACCGACAGTTGAACCCGGGGCCGCGAGATTTCAATTACTAGTGCACTTGTGAATAAGAGACGCGTGATTGGTTAGCTACGTGAGGTGACGCATGTTTTCGCGATGCAACCAGTCATTTGTATGATGGTCTAGGGGTCTGCATGGTTGGCCTACACTTCGGCGACCAGGGTTCAAATCCCGTCGGTTTTGTTTTTTTTTAAGTAAACAATTTTTTTCTTGATTTTTTGGGTTTTTCTTGGGTATGGCCTGGGTTAGCACTTGGTTAGTTTCCTTTCTTGAGTCCCGGAGCCAGCGAAGGGCCATATACTTGCCAATTGCAGGTCTTTAAACTGCAAGCATTCACAGCTGCACTAGTAACTGAAATATCGCCCCCGGGCCGGTGTATCAGAGAGGAGCGGTTAATTGCAGCCCTCAAAGACCCTTGCATACGCTGTTGCCAAACTTATTCTAATATTTCACTTTTCGCATGGCTCTCCGCTCGCTTCGGGGGCTCAAGAAGAGGAAACTAACCCAAAATCAAGAAAAAACTGTTTAGACACAACTTATTTGGCAGCAGCGTATGCAAGGGGATATGACGACTGCTATTAGTCGCTCATTAAGGCCATCATAGGCACTTCGCATAACACCGTACATATAAGAGCATAAGGGTTTTCGACCAATCACAGCCGATATATCGAACGCCATATAACTTTTGCATAAGAAATATCCGTAAGAATGAATAATTACGGAGATTGTGTTATGCGCGGCCAATTAAACACTCTTGTTTTAGTCATATGTCCGTTCGATATATCGGCTGTGATTGGTCGAAACCCTTATGCTCTTATGCTACGGCGTTATGCAAAGTGTCTGTGAAGGCCTTTATCAGCGGTCCTGCATCTAACCACTCAACCACAGACTAATAAAACAATCAGAATACGAACAGAAAGAGAGGTCCGATATCGGCCGCCTGTGCTTTGCGAAAAACATGGATTTGTGCCAATACGTTCTTCCAAAGCATCGCTCTCTCTCTTTCTGTCCGTATTCTGATTGTTTGAGTTTCTTATTCTGTGACTCAACCACCAGAACACTTCCAGACAATTCATTGCACCGCAAAGACATTGGTAAAACTGAAGGCTGATTGGGAGTCATGCTAGGTCTAGCTCTAAATTCTTAAATATTAATAACACTCATTAAAGTACAGGTTGTTGATATACGTACATGTCTAATAAATCAACTAAAGTACAGGAGTACAAAGATGTCTTCTACTTTTACAGTTTAATTGATTTATTAGACATTGTTCTTTAAAGAGATTCATTGCCATACTTAAGAGATTTATAACTAATAAAAAAATGAAACGTTAGAGCAACATAATATATTTTGACAGCAATTATGATGACATTCATTAGATGCTCTCCTACTCATCATTAAATGCTTATTGCTTAATACGTTATTATTTCACCGAATTAATTTGAACCATTTTTTGCGATTTGTGACGTCATTTCTACTAGAGATTGCTTTTTTCACACTTCCGCAACTCAGTGGGCTTTGACATAAACAATGTTATTAATATCAGTGCAACCAACCTTTGAAAAAATTAAAAAGTGGCTCTTTTTTACAATCCTTTGGGTGTCTACTAAAGGAAATCGTCTTGAACCTAAAATACTTAGAGAAACTGTATTTTAACTTCCCTCCCACTGCTAGTCACAGTTAATTTGTTAACTATGCAACGTCAATTTGCTTAATAATCAAATTTGAATAGTTGGCGGGGGCCGAGGATTGACTTCTTCTTCTTTTTAACTTTACCTCACGGCCATTACGCCAAGGAGACTAGACTTGAAAAAATCTTAGCAGGGATGCATCACACATCAATCACACGCTCTTTGATTTCTTTTGTAATGTAATGTACGTATATATACTAATTCACAGAGGCATTTTAAAAGAAATTTCAATAAAAGTTACGCATTATTCTCGTATTATAAAAGACTAAAATAATAGTATGGTCACAGATGCGATATATAGTCTAGCACCTACTTACAAGACATAGGCAAAGCCGAAATCGTATACACGACACCCCAAAAAAAAAACTAAACCTGTTACCCGAATCGCGCTGTCTCGGCGCCTTCGCACAGGTCAGTTATACGACTTCACGGCCCTCTCTACGACTTACCCAAACGGTGGTATTGATTCCACATTAGGCGATTCTTCGACTTCGAACAAAAGAACGACGACGCCGCGTTCTGCTAGGTCTAAAATGCCCGACCGTGTTAAGCAAAAACCCAGAACTTACATTGGGTAATTCGTGTTTAACTCGTACCGTCCGCAGCTTCGCAGGATTTTTGCCGGAACCGTTGCGCTCGAGCAGAAAATGTTAACAATTTTCCGGACGGAAACCCGTACGCCAGTCTGAGGGGGCGGAAAAGCTAGACTGAGGGTAATTTTCGACGCTCGGCGCAGACCTCAAAACGACTATTGATTTTTCCTAGAAGCGTCGGAAAAATGACTTATATCCAGGGAAGGCGCGGACGGGTAGGAGAGTGGGCGGAAGACGTGCAGAGAGAGAGAGACACCGACATAGGCTCGCGAAGATGTTGGGCAAAGGGTCATTTGCATCTATATTATTTTTTTTTTACACGAGTATACATTTAGGGAGTCTTATGCAGTAATGAAAACCTTTTCCAGGTTTCCCCAAAATTAAAACAAATCTCCTTCACACAGTGGGCGCCAGTGAGGTATAGGGGCCTTTATTGGACGATCCAATTAATAAAGAAAAACCGGAGGAAAATGCACGGACGAAAAGTTAATTAAGTTGTAGTTAAGGGTATAGATGCTTACACGGTAGTTTGATCGTAAATTTTACTCTTTACCGTTTAAGTGCCTGTATACGTGACAACCATGACTTCCTGGCTTCTATATTTTAATACTCATCGGACCAAGGATTTCTCATATGTATTTTTTATTAATTAATTTATGTGTTGCTCACGTAGTATTACTTATGTCAATAGTAAATTAAATTTTGGAAATTATTGTCGATTGATTGCTACTTAAACATCAGCATAATATATAATATAATAATATAATTAACTAAGAACATAATAAAATAATTACCACCCCAGGAGTAAACTGCACAAATATGTATTAAATTAATAATAAGATTAATAATAAGAGTCTTATAAGGCCAGTGTAGAATTATCGAATCATCGACCCATCGAATGCCCCATATACCTAATATTAATTGCAATCACAAATCATCACAGTTCATGACTTTGCTCAGGAATGTTTTATAAGATGCAAAAAAGTCTATTGACTGGTGTTCATTTGCTATTCTGGCAGTTCTGGATATAAAATTATTTAGGCCATAATTTGTCCTATGAATTGGAAAATGAAAGCTTTCAGCAGATCTTGTAGCCCTAGAGGGTACCCTTAAGTCGATTTTATGAAGCAGTTCTGGTGCTGCTGCTCTACCATGTAATATATTGTAAAAGTTTATAAGATCTCTTCTTTTATGTCGGGTAGTAATAGATGGCTTATTGAGAAATCTTAGCAGGTCTGTGTCATTATAATTATCCAAGATGTTTAGATTGTATGCTATTTGCTTCAAAAATTTATGTTCAACCTGTCTAAGACTCTGAACATGTATGCCATAGAAGGGAGACCAGATTGAAGAAGCGTACTCCAAATGAGGGCGTACAAGGGCACAGTAAAGTGTTTTTAAAACTGATAAACCTGTAAAGTCCTGGTTGGTTCTTCCTATAAAACCCAGCAATTGAAAAACTTTAGTGACTGTTTGGTTTAGGTGCTGAGAAAATTGAAGAGCTGTATCCAGAGTCACACTCAGGTCTCTCACTGATGAAATGGTTTCAAGATAGCAGTGGTTGATCTCATATTGATAAGGAATACTTAGGCATCCGAGATCGAGAAAAAGTTAAATCTTGAAGGTTATTTAAATCATACTGAAGCTTATCACAATCATCAGAGCACCCCATAACACAGGTCAACTTAAGATCATCAGCAAAAAGTAAGAAGTGGCTGGATGTGAAACACTCGTATATATCGTTGAAAAAGACATTAAAGAGGAGAGGACCCAGGTGACATCCCTGGGGTACACCAGATGGAACCTGTACCTCTTTAGAGTGAAAATTGCCTATTCTCACAATCTGCCTACGATCAGTGAAATAGCTCTCAAACCAAGAAATTAGTGGTCCACCAATTCCCCGTCTTTTAAGCTTATGGATCAATAAACCGTGAGAAACTCTGTCGAAAGCCTTGAAAAATTCAGTGTAAATAGTGTCAACCTGATCCCCGTTCTCCAAGGCTTTCGACAGAAGATCCACATGTGTTAAGAGATTCAACTCTGTTGACTTATGGGGTCTGAAGCCAAATTGCTCCTGTATCAGAAGAGGCTCCACCCTAGGCGACAACAAGTCGCAAACTAAACTTTCAAAGACTGTAGGTATTGCACTCAAGATTCTAATAGGACGGTACTTTGCTACTGAGGACTTGTTGCCTGACTTAAATATGGACTTCAAGAAGCTAGATAGCCAATAATCTGGAAAAACTCCTGTTTGGAGAGATAAGTTAAATATATGGAACAAGGGTCTGGATAAATTAAAACTACAGTGCTTTAGAAATGCTGTTGGAACTCCATCAGGTCCAGGACCCTTATTGATGTCAAGTGATGAAAGTTTAGCAAATATATCGGAAATAGTAACATGGAGCTCTGGGATATGAACAATGGAGGAGGATATCTCATGATTTGGAAGTGCGAGATTACATGTTGAATATACAGTAGCAATTTCCAACCCAGAATCAGTTGATTGGTTTAGGTAGTTAAGATTAGATCGAAAACTTCTCTTTTCGTCTCCTGTTAACAAAAGACCAACACTTTTTTACATTTGTACTGATAGCTAACTCTGTGAGATATAAATAATCATTATAAGATTCCTGAGTCAATTGTTTACACAAAGATCTCAGCCTTTTAAATTTCCGATAATCATCGTTAGACTGAGTCTGCTTGAATCTTTTGTGGGCCATTTTCTTTAGAACTATAGTATTTTTAAGATGAGGACTGAACCATATCGGGAATTTTTTGGCTGAGTATTTTTTTAGGGATACATAAGTGTCAATAGCAAACAAGATAATATCATAAAAAATTTTTAACATTACATCCACTGTTTTATCCTTGAACAAAAAATCCCAGTTAAACTGGTCCAAAAAAACTCTTATATCTTGATAATTGGCCGAGTTAAAGTTTCTATAAAAACCGTCAAAGTTAAGTCCATCATCCACTTCTGGTTTCATAGCTGCTATATGGATATGTAGGGGCGGGTGAACCACAGGGGGAACCAAGAATGTATCTGCCAGGCACACCTTTGTATCAGAGTCCTGTGTCAAAACCAGATCCAAGAGGCTATTATGGGAGGACAGAAAGTGATTCTTCTGGAACAGATTATGAAAGTTACATGTGTTAGCCATAACCCGTATGCCTGCAGGTTCTTGAGGGAGAGCTGAGTCACTTGCTATCAAGGTGGAATCCCACACCACATCCTGCCATATTGCATGTCTCATATTAAAATCTCCAATAATGTGTATATCGGTATGGGGCATTTTTAGTAACAGGTCATCCAATGTTTCTGAGAATGCAAGGTAAGTGTTGCTAGGAGAGGAGGGAGGTATATACACAGCACCCAAAATAAAACTAGCTTCTCCCTTACCAATCAGAATAAAAACTTGTTCTAATGTTCACGAACCGCAAGCCTCATACTTGGAATTGATCTATGAACAGAGACTAACACTCCACCACCTCTCTCATAAATACTGGTATCTCGGGAACGATCCTTGCGATACACAAGATAATCAGCAAAACCTAGCTCAGCATCAAAGATGCCGGTGTGTAGCCAGGTTTCAGTTAGCCATAGATGTCGTAAGGAAAGGCAGGGATATTTTGTTGTAAATGATTTAGTTTTATTCTCAGACCCTGTGTATTTTGGTAGTAAATGGAGAGCACCCTTGAGTTTTGGGAGATTAGTTTTTTGGAACAATTTTAGGAATGCCTTGGTAATATCTAATGGTAATATTTTCACCTCTCGGCACTCGATCCCTGAATTCAGATCTAATTTCAGTTTCAGCCTCAACCTGCGTTTTAGTTTGATCCGGATTTATGAAAACTTTTCTACCCTTTAATTTACTCCTACAACGAATAATGCTCTGAGCATTCCCTCTACTATTTAAAGTTACTTTTAAAGCCTTATGGCCATTTTTGTTAGGCTTACCAATTCGTGCTAAGCTTTTCACATCGCTTGGAGCTCCGAGTTGAAGGAAGAGGGTATTGACATCATCCAGGTCTTGGTAGTGATCAGGCAAGTTAAAGAGTAACAGGTCGCAAGATCGATTTTGGCGCTCTTGCAGTTCAATAAAAAAGTAATTATTTAAATTCATATCACACATCACAGTTAGGCTCTACTTAAGCTCCAAAAAGCTATAATAATACCCATTTATTTAAGCATTAAAACATAAAATTTTTAGAAAATTAAATTATCAACACCTCATGCCAAACAATAACATAACCAGCAAATCAGATACAGATCTGAGAATTTTTTCATTCAAATATTTAGTAGTCCTGTTACGTTCAATTACCACACTTATATCAACCGGTACAGTATACTTATGATGAGGTTGGTGTGAAAACATTTATTAGTTAATTGCGTAATATCATCTAGGCGAATGTCAAAATTATTCACTCCGGCCAGAACCACTACATAATCCAATCTTGTATACTCCTTTATGCGTAGCTCCACACCTGAGACTACTTCCTTAAATCTAGTAAATGGTTTACAAACTACCTGCAGCTTGTATATGTCCCTTATAGTTTTTTGTAATTGATTAAAGAGTCTTTTTCCAAAGTCATCAGTCAATAGGAGCACTTTGCCACCACGATTTGGATTTATAGTAGTCATTCCCTCAGACGAACAGGAGTCTTGAACTCCCCTTTCCTGTGACTGTTGATTCTGGCTAATATGTTTGGTACTATCAAAGACAATACTAAGTATTGTCTTTGGTACTATTTATGATCTTTAATGTCGGTGATGTTGATGGTGTACCATTTTTTGTTTTATTGTTGTGGACATCTAATTCAATCCTTAGTTTGTGTACTTCGGCACAATTCAAATGATTTTCATCTTCCAGAATTCTGATAGATGCAACCATATCTCTGTTCATTTGATATAGTTCCGTTACCTCAACTTCCAGTTTACTCACATTTGCAGTGTAAGACAGAATTACTTTATCCATAGCTTTCTTCTGTTCTATTAATTCATTAATTTCACATTTTAGTTTTATAATTTCTTCTTTTCTTTTATTTACATCATCAACCAACTTTTCTTCGTTTTCATATACCTCATCTTCGAAATCTTGTGTGTTTCTTCTTTGCCTATTATATAAACTCTTCAAATGCATAATTTCCTTTTGTAAATGTACAACTTCATCTTGTAATTTCTCAATTATTTCCCGATCTTCAGCACCCATGTTTTCCACCTTTTGTTCCGTGTCCGTGTTTTGCTTTTTAAGCGAGTAGTTTTCCTTCTGTAGTTTTTCTATTTGCTGAACAGCCTGTTGCAGTACATTGTTATTATTTGTACCATTTGCTTAACATTCTTTGAAGCAGTAGATACTATGATCTCCCAATCTGATCCGATGCGTGTTTTGATAATAATAAACAACACCTAAAAAAGCAATGACAAGGATGTTGCATCCGCAGTCTTTTGCGATTTTTCAAAGGAGTTCGAATGTGTCAATCATTCTCTGCTGCTTAAAAAAATGGAAATTTATGGTTTTAGAGGCATATTGGGGTCCTTTTTTAAGTCATATTTAACAGGACGATACAACAATCTTATGGTATCACAACGATGAACATACTTTAAAGGAAATTGTGCAAAATGATATACAGCTGATTAAAAAATGGTGTGATGCAAATTAAGACTAAAGTACTAGGCTTTAAGATGAATTTTGATGATCTTAATCTAGATAAACAACAAATTGAACAAAGACAAAATGTAAAATTTCTTGGAATGTTCATTGATAACCAATTAAAATTTACAGAACATGTTATAAATTTTAATAAAAAAATCTCCTCAAGAAGTGGTTATGCTATAAGGAGGACATATTTTGACCTGGGATTTATAATGGCTAGAAAGGTGCCCTAGTAGAATCACATCTGCGCTATGGAATTGCCTTTTGGGGAAATTGCTGCCAGCATCTACTTCAATCAGTTTTTATCATACAAAAGCGATGCTTGAGATATGTCTGTGGAGCAAAGCTAAGGACACATAGTAAACCACTATTTCAAACAGAAAAAATTTTAATGTAGTATCTCTATTTATACTTGAAACTGTGTGTATTATATTTAAAAAATACAGGAGTACCTAATGCAGGTTTACATGAATATGCAACTAGAAATAATTCAAATATTCCTCTATCCATTACCAAATTTGCACAGACAAGGAACTATGTAATTTATCGACGTATTAAAATATACAACCAGTTACCCGTGAATATAAAAGCAATTGATGATCTTAATAGATTTAGAATGATGGCTAAGGATATGCTGGTTAATAAGGCCTATTATCATCTGGATGAATATTTTGATGACAGATAAATCTATGGTTGTGATTATATGTTTGAGGATATATGTATATGTATGTATATGATATTTTACCTTAAACTATTGTAATAACTTGATGTTATTCTATTTTATTTTATTTTGTTTATTTTCTTGTTTGACCGTAATTTTAATAGTTTTAGTAATTTTTATTATTAGGTGATCAATGTAATAATTAGGAAATGTATATGTGTTTGTTTATTGTAAATACTGAGATTTACACCAAATACTGCTTTGTCAATGAAAATTTTATCTTTTCGGACAATAAAGCTTATTTTGATTGATTGAACTGATTAGTGAGTCTAGTACGACGGATTTTTAAGATTTCTAAATAAATTCGTTTAAATCAAATGTGTTTGGGTGGAATGACTATAACAGTTGTCAAGTTGCCAGTCGAGGCAAAAATGTTGAAATTTTTCAAATAATAACGCCATCGAATAATTAAGCTTCTGCCAGTCCTTTACCTTTTGATTTCACACGAGATAACTTAGAACAACTGAAGAAGTCTGTACTAAAATAGGCAGCGAAATCACAGTACTAAGGAACGAATTAGTGGCCCTTGTACCACGGATTTTAAAGATTTCTGACGAAATAAGGCTTTTTGGTTTTAATATTAAGAGCAACATGAAACATACATACATACACCCACTTACTTAGAAGATAATTACCTTGTTTGTCTTCCATGGTTCGCAAACGATGCACGTCCTCAGCAGCCACAATTCACTAATTTAACTTGCGGTCCCCCGTTCACATTTTCATACAAAAATATTCCGCATGAAGAGAAAGATCTCTGCACCGCATTTTAAAACCAAAAATGTAATTTATTTATAGAATTTTCTAAAAAAAATACTGTCACTGTCAACGCCCTTGTTTTGAATTAATTAGTGTAATTAGGCAACCATCATCTCATTTAGTAATTGACGTGCGGTGGTTAAAAATCCGTTTTGGTGTCGCTAGACACTAACGTCAAAGTCAAAGGTAAATACAAACATAACCTATAAAAATAAAATTTTTTGAAAAATCAACTAAATAATGGAAAACGTATTACCTGCTATTATGCAAACAACCAACGAGAAAACGTTGAAAGAGTTATCGCCGCAAGAATTTCAAGCAATGCTAAGTTCTTGGTTTCAAGAAAAGGGCTTAGTTCAAGACATGAAGTCGTACCTAAAATTCCAGATGATGAACGTGCTAAGGAACACCGCTATAGGGAAGAACATTAAGAGAAGCGCCAGCCAAACGTACACCCTGGCCCAACAAGCTCTGCATTTAATCGTAGCGGAATATTTACTTTATTATCGTTGTCATTTTGCCCTCTCCTTATTTACCACCGAAGTGAATTTGTCACATGCATTACCTGAAACCAAGCTACTCTTCGAAGCTGACAATGCCTCAGAGAGCAAGTTTGATAAAGCAAACGTGGTTAGTATCCTAGAATTGATAGGGATAGCTAAGGAGAGCCAGCACTTTTCAAGGATTCTTCATGAATACTTCGATAAAAGGGGAAGCCCTTTATTGTCACTTTTATTAGGACTTATTGATAGGAAGGAGGAAGAGAATAAAGCAGGCAAGCTGTTTACATTTTATTTTAATACAAGTTTATTAACGTAATGTTGTTTTTAGACTTAGAATTCCAAGACGACTTCATGACAAACATTTATCAGGCATTGCAGGCCTCGAATTTGCCCCGCAACACCCACACGCAGCTGCTGCATAACCTGAAAGTTTCTTACGAGCTAAAAACCAAGTCTTACGAGAGCCAAGTTATTCAGCTAGTTAGTAAGTTTAAAAAAGAATTGTCCTGCCGTGAACAAAAATTATATCGCAGTCAGAAAAGAAGGAGATGCTTAGAAAAGAGACTCGTTAAACTCAGAGAAGAAAATCGGATGTTAAGAGAGAAAATCGAGGTGATTTCTAGTGAAGAAAAAGGTGAGAGGGTAATAGAGAAAATTGTTTCTATCCCATGTTCATTGGCTCATTGTAGTGAAGATTGTACAAACAATCGGAGATTATCTGAATCATATAAAAAGGAAATAGAAAAACTAAAAAGCGTCAACAACCACCAAAGGGAAGAAATTGAGAAGCTTAATTTTAAGTACAAAGACTTGCTCGACGAGTTTAACAGTTGCCAAAGCAAAATAAATTTAGTTAACGCCCGATTGCAGGAAGACCTTAAGGCGCACGACTTGCAAACAGGTGGGTACATTTAATCATTTCAATTGTCTTAATATAATTATCATATTTGTAGTTTGCAACGAACAAGATAGTCTAAGTTCGGACTCGGTAACAGAAGAAATCGTGCAACAGGCCAGGCAGAAACTGAAATTATTAGAAGACGAAAGCGAAGAATTAGATATAAGATTTAGCAGTTTTGTAATTAAATAAATGGTTGATGTTATTTATCAAACGTAAGTAGTCTTGTGTAAAACATAACCCACAAAAACATTCTATGGTATTTTGTTAAAAAATTTATTATCTTAGCAACTTATCAATAAATAAGAAAATATATCTCTTTACAAGTTCTCTTCTAGGCACAACCAGATATAGTCCTAAAACTAAAGTATAAAAAAGAGTTTTCTTTACAAGAATACAAACTATAATCCATTTTTTTCTCAGAAATTTGGAATCACAAACGTAACTCATCGACTCTATAATAGGTAATTTAACAAAGCAAA
>MU185015.1:108355-125016 GCA_016904865.1 Pissodes strobi | reverse complement strand
GGGGGGTGGTTTTTATGTTTTAAATCTTTATTCGTTAACGATCAGGGGTTAAGGATGGTTTCCTGTGGATCCCGACGTTTCCTTAGTCTCGGCCGATAGTCCTCTATCGATCTATATTGTTTTTGCAGTCTAGAATCCTATAAAATTAAATAGATCTCTGTCAAGCATATATGTGAAACGTTGAGGAAAATGTTCTGATTTAAGTAACTAACGGAACACAACTAAAAGTTTGTAATATTATGTAAAAGCCCGGGAACAAAGCACACTCGCGTTTAAAGTTTGTTGCTTTTAGCGATTGACGGAAGCACCGATGATGGTACAAGCAATTTCGTAATCCGAAAAGTTTATTTAGAGCGAAATTTCGTGGCCAACAACATCAAAGCATGAAAAGGTTACGATTAAATGAACTTTATTAATTATAATGTCAGGAAGCACCTAGGTTTACAGATATATCCGGTGTTTAAGGTGACAGCAGTTAAAAAGTACCGTTTTTAGGATAGCTCTTTATTGCTGAGGGAGCAGAAAGTTAGTTCATTCTAACACGGTAGGCTTATGAAGAGTATATTTAATATTATTTGGTATGTAGTTCGTAGACAACAAACGACTCTTTGCTCAACTATCTCTAAACGTTATGAAATGGATACCGATGAGGATTACTAGAATTATACAGTGTGAACATCCAGCATGGAATGTGTTCCGTATTATTTATTAATGGGGTTAGATTTTTCAAAAATCGTTAAAATAGGTCAATTATTATTTTAACTTGCACATTGGATGAGCTAGAGTTTGGCTATATAGAGTAAATCAAAGGTAGTTATCATATCCAGTTTTATTTTTGAAAAATATGCTTATGAAAATGTATGACATTTATTATAAAAGATGCTGAAAAAGTTGTCCATTGACTTCCTGGCAACTACGTTATCGTGGATAAAATTCATTTCTTGCAATCTCTATTATTTCTGGTGTTATAAGTTGGCACTCGGGACTTAGGCCAGTCAGTGGGGTGTTTTGCCCTACAAAAGGTGGTGTAGTAGTAATTTTTCTATATGTTGTTAAGGCTTAGGCCTTGATGAAAAATCCAAGTTTTCGACCTTGGGGTGCGACCGCTCGAGCCGCCATCTTGGATGGAAGGTATAGCGACGAAAAATTGGACTTATTTTCCAAAAAAAAATAGAAAAACTCCCCAATTTTGTATTTTTTCCGAAATCCTCGCTATTTTTTACATAGTTATAATCAGCACAGCGGCTGGAGAGGTAGTGCCACGGTGCCACGGAGTCATGACACTACATTATTTTTCTGGAAAAATAAGTTATAACCTTCATATGTCTTATTAAAATATAATGCACAACATAAAAAGAAACTGAAGAATAAGGTAGTGCCATGGCATCGTGGCACCGTGGCACTACTTCACCAGCCACCGCTGCTTGTAATATTTCCGTGCTTTCTTAGTTCTACTCATTTCCACACCACCTTGAACCCCTTGAGGTAGAGTAACTGGCGCGTTTTTTTTTATGGTGATATCCCCGATTGGCCTAATCCACAGCGTCGCGATCTTAGAAGGAAATGACGCATGAACTTCGCAATTTATTAGCGTTTTTCTTTCTTTGATGGTCCGTGTCGGTTATCATAATCGGTGCTTATAGGAAGACATTGCTCTTCCATTGCGTGGTCATCTTCGTCCTCACTATCGATTTGAACCTCTGGGACATTTTCGCATGACTGACCACTGCAGAAGCCACACACAACGAAACACTTCAACCCAGCTTTCCTACAACCTTCCTACATCCTTTTCTACAACTGCATGAAATGAATTTCAATAAGTTGTCGGGTGTTGCTTGTTTTGTCATGGTGAGTGGAACAAGCCCATTGCTGCCAAGTTTCCAGCCCCAGTCTTCTGGTTTTTTCTCGATTCCATACCATTTCTGGACTTGATATGTCCTGAAAAAATGATACCGCGCAGCATGCTTCGTTGGTGGCAAAGAAGCAAGGTTGGATTTACTTTTTGTGGTTGATCTAGCAAAACGTTGATAGCGGATTTCTTCTAAGGTATCTTCTTCCATATTGCCACCATACAAAGCAACGAGAAAGCGTGCTCCAGCATCTGCGATGTCCTTTGGTGTGCATCCTGATATTTGAAGATGCCAATGGTGTCACTGAGTCCTGATGTTTTCTGGAGAAGCGAACAAAACTTAATTTTTCCTTGGTTGAAGATTGACGATGTCGTGTCACAGCCACTAAAAGCACGGAGAAACAGAATGTTCTCAGCTACTTCTTCATGTTTTAAACCATTAGCTGAATATATTCTTTCAGCAATTTTGCCTCTTCCTGGTTTGCGGAGGTAGATGTTTCCTTGAGATGGTGCCAATGCTGTCAGCAAAACAAGAAGGTCAACGTCTTCGCCAACTACGAAAACAGCATCAAATTTTGGGCACAAGGAAATCGCTGTTCTGACAATCAACACATCAGCATCTTCTTCCGTCTGGTTGACAGTAATAGCAGCGTGCTTCATTTTTTTTTTGTCAGCATTGAAATTAAACGGGCTTTATTGTTTTCGCTGGCTAAAAATAATTCCTGGGAATCTTGAACGGGCATTGTTTCATCGAAGAGAGCATCCGCAGACATATGCTTCTTCGATCGGCGAAGTCTTTCTGCGACCTTGGTATTCCTTTTGCCGCCATCACTCGGATATCCATAAAAAACAACGACTGCATGTGAACCGTAGTGATTTCGTACATATTGAACGTACTTTTCGGAAATGGACGCAAATGAATCATTACGGTGCCATACAATTTTGTGCAAAAGGTCTCCTCCATCCAAAACATTGATTTGGTTATCTCCGAATTCCAGACCTTCTGGAAGTTGTGTCAAAACCTTGTACAGTGAAGATTTCGTACCTTTGCGCATTCCTTCCTCTGAAAAAAACGACAAAGGAAATGGAGCAAGCTCGAATTCAAGGTGATCTTTCAACTCGTCATCGGATTTCTTCGCAATGCACATTCTTTGAAACAGCATGAGTGGGTTGATGGAAATTGTTGCTTCCTCGACTTTTATGCTGCTGTTGACTGCTGCCAATAGGATGACCTTCACAAAAACTGAATCAGAGTCACTTTTATTCAAACGTTTATCACAAATGAAACAAAAATTAACTTTGGGATTTGCCATAGCAAAACTTTAAGAAACTTACAAAAAAACAAGAAACTTACAAAACTTACAAGATAGAACTGGGACGAGTACTTTGCGTCATCAAACAAACTGACATTAGACGCTACATTGACATTACTGGGCAACTATTTTATTATAACATTTGTTTCTCCATGGCCCGCTTGACAAAATACAGGGTGATTCAAAAGAAAGCAGCATCCTTTCGGGAGCGTAATCCTTGCATAAAAATAAGACAAAAAGTTCCTATTAACATGGGTCCGAAAATGCTTCGTTTTGGAGATACGCCCAAATTATTACTCCGCCCAAATTGTTCCGCCCTTTTGACGATGTCCCATTGTACTTGTACTTGATACATCAAAAAAATATCGATATCTAACTTTTATTCCAACATTTTCATCGTAAGATTAACCGCTGCGGATATATTTTGAAAAATACAGTATTTTGTATCTTTAATTCAAGATGGCGGCTCAAAATGTCCCTCCCCAAGGTCAAAAACTTGGATTTTTCATCAAGGCCTAAAACTTAACAACATATTAAAAAATTACTACTATACCACCTTTTGTATGGCAGAGGCCTTTAATGGCCCCCACTGATTGGACTAGCTTATTCGCTTAATATTGGCTGAATTACTTAATTTCTAATTATTCCAGCCCAAACAATGTTCTGTGGTTACTGAGTATGCAATTCCTTCACGGCGACAATTTTGTCCATTAACATTGCCATGTAAAGTAAATGTTGAGGGGTCATAAATTAATAGATATTTATGGTACTAGTGATTTATATGACATAACACATAACACAGGAGCAGTTAATCACTATTTATTTCTCTATACACTGCCGATTGAACAAACTACTAGCATAAGAATCATTCTTGTCCTACTAGCTTTAAGATTAAAACTAAAACTATACACATTAATTTATTTTAACAACCTCAACTTCAACTGTTTGGTTACTTTTAATCCATAAATAATCTATGATTATAACTACAGCAGTTCAGCCAGGAGGGTGGACCATCAAGTTCCCGCCTGGTGGAAGGACAACCAAATTCCTACCTGGTAGAAAGACAACCAAACTCCTGCCTGATGGAAGGACAACCAAATTCCTGCCTGGTAGAAATACAACCAAGGAATGGAAACATTCCTTAGTAACGAGTCACCATGATATGTGAATCGATTGCTATTATATACTATCCTTTCAAAAAAAAATAATTCAGCAGAGTTTCAAATTTCAGATTTAAGAGACTTTTTATTTTAAATCAAATTTCACAAATGAACCAAAAGTTTAAAAAAACAAAGAATGAAAAGAGCACCACCGTAACAATATATTAGAGCAATCGAAATATTACAACTATTACTTGATATTAGCTATTCAAAAAGCTAAAAAAAGGTTTGGTTTGCCCAAGGGAAGCCGACATCATTAGTTAAATAAATAATATTACAGCCTATTAGGAAGAGGAAATAAGCAGTCCAAGAATTTGGACCGAGTTTGACACAGCAAAATAAACGTACATAATCGTTGAATGCAATAAATGATAGCAATGATGCAAAGAAAATAAATGTATGTAATTAAATAGATTATTTGTAGTCTGGTACAAATAAAATAGCCTGGTACAAATAAAATTCCTACCATATTGATAAAAAAATCCAAGTATGATCTAAATAATGAACAAAAAGCACTAAAATAAACTATGTTGGGTTAGTTTGGGTTAGCACCCAAAGCACCAAAATAAACTTTAATGAAAAATCATACTAAACAATTTTGACAAATAAATGGTATGAGTGGCCCTCCAATATTATTATCAAATAAAAAGCATAACTCTTCCTGAATTTTAATAATTCAAGCGAAAAGTTCAAGTACGGACCATATAACGAACCAAAAGCACTACAATATACTTAAATAAAACCATCGTACTAGACGAATTTGGCCAATAAATGGGCCGAACGACTTTCCAACTTTAATAGCAAAAGGATAGCGTGCCTCTACCTTTATTTTAATAAATCGAGAACAAAGTTCAATACAGTAAATAACAATGAACGAAAATACGCGAAAATATGTAAACTGCATTAAATAACGCGATAGGATGGCTGCTTCCCTTCCCAACGGACACTAATAACAAACAAAACTGCATAACTTAACCATTAACAACTGAATTTCCCGGTTTAGTGTCTAATTAATAGTAGCAATCTACTACCAACATGAATCGCTAGAAGTTAATTGCAAGATTGATAGTTAAATTTAAAGATAAAAACAATAATTCCCCATTGCATCAATCCCAACTCCGGCAATAGAATAAACTTCATGAAATTAGCAATTTAGCATGAATTACAACATATTGCTGTACACAATAGACAATAGTAACCCACAGTTAAATTGTATTCTCGCGGCTAGACCGCTACGGGAAGGTCAGAAAAATTAAACTACTAAATTATCGAAAATCCACATTACCTTTCGTCGGAAATAAAATAAAATGATTAATTTGGCTAATCGCAAAACCCCATGAATAAATAACAACAACTATTTTATTAAAATACAATAGCTTCAATTAACCTAACTAACTTGACATCATGCTGATCAATCAAGCCAATGAGCCGAGACTGAAATGTAAGATAACGATTAACTAAATCAAGCGCGAAGCTCCCCAAGTAATTAAGCCATCCGAATACAAAACCTATAAGCCTTATTTGTAAGTAGAAGTCCATTCTTGAAGTGGGGTTGCTATTATAGCGGGTTAGAAGAAGGGGGAAGACTTTTCTCCACAAATATTTTTTTTCTATACTCACCCTTTTCTTAACTAATCTGCCCTAGAGTATTTTCATTTCCACCAAATACGGGGTATTACTAATATAGTACTCTGTCGACGCTCATTGATAATTCGAGCATATTCCGCCTTCACCATTATATATTCCTTCTTTTTAATTCAATGTTTAAAAACCTTAGTTTTAACTGTGTTTTCTAGATGTCGCGACGTATACCAATTTATTAACTTATTTATTTCCTTTGTCATTGTTTGCTATGTAAACATTGTAGCTAAGTAGTGTGTGGTGAGTTTTTTTAAATTTTCTGTATAATTTTGATTTTTATTGTAATTTTGACGTACTTTTATTATTTTAATGTATTTCTCTTATACAAAAATATATTTTAGAGTCTGATGATGATGAGTGAACTCATCGAAATGCATAACTCTTGATCTAAAGATTGGCATTTTCATTTGTGGAGAACAGTCTTCCCCCTTCTTCTAACCCGCTACTATAAGCCTTAATTGCTCTCCAAATTGACGTCACGCCGATCGATCGAGCTACTGAATCGAGTCCGATATGAATGAAAATGGTTGTTTTTAATGATTATTAAATAATAAACTAGGCCATCCGAATAATAAAAAAGAAACCCCCAACCTTAATTAATCTCTAATTGGGATGACGTCACGCCGATTAATTAAGCTTATTAAATCGGATCCGAAATGAATGAAAAGCGAAATAATACAACCGTGCAAATACTAAAGATACAAGAACGCAAAACATCTGCAATTAATAAAGAAACTTATCTCTCTTAAAATAAAGGCACACTACGCGACAAAAAACTAAGTATCACAATGGCGACGATATTTGACAAAGCAAATTCCCAAAAACCTCGCACCGCGAGTTATTTCTGCATTTACGGCACCAAAATTAACGAAAGCACAACGTAATGACCGATGCGGAAATTTCTACGTTGTTAGTCGACAAAATCCAACTAGGGTATCTGTGATTAAAACCAGATTTTTAAATGAATCGACTTAACAACTGAAAAGCTTGACTCATAAAGGAACTGTATCATGCGGCGAACGAAGGGATCAAACGCGCCAGAAAAATGACAACGACGCGCATCATGCAACTAACAAAACATGAAACTTTTGTTAACTCGGTACTGTGTGCTATAGAGTGTGACGAAGGCGCTAGATAGATATGAGGTTGTATTAAATCGCGGATCTAAATGTCGAACTGCAACATAAGCCCGAAATAATACCAGGGGCGTACTAGAAATTTACTTCTAGTTAGCGACCAAAACTGAATGTCACACTGTCTTGGACGCTTGAGTCACTATGGCACTATGCAGAAGATGACAAGTGCGCCTTCCTTATATGCGACAGCAACGCTTTCTTGACTTGCCTCCCTTGCTCATATGCGCTCCATGTGTCCTATTACCTTCGCGAAACTTCCGACTGGTAGACAATAGTCAGGCTGGTCAAATACCCAAACACCATATTAAGATATATCAAATGCAAATGATGAATGCTGATTACGATCACCAAACTTTTATGCTATTTATTTACTAAGACAAAAAACCTATTTTTAAAAATTAACATAGAATCATTTTCCACCTGCGCAGTTGTACAGGGCCCTTTGTAGTGCAGGCCTCTTTAGGACGCAGCCTAGATATTCTATGCTTAAATCCGGCCCTGCCTTAGCAATTCCAGCAACTTCATGGCAATAATAATACAAGCTATAAGCTATACACCAAAGTTTAATAAAAATACCTCATATAATATAACAGAAAACAGCATAGATAAAGCTGCCAACTAATATTTTTTTAAATGTCTAGGATTTTTACTCAAAAATGACCAATAAGACAGTCATTGTCATTGCATACACCTTTATAAGTTAGTGACGTATGTCTCAAAAGTTTTGCACGAAATTCAGTGGAAAATTGCGCTTTGTTAAGAAGCACTCTTTATGTTTGCCGAGGTTTTTGCGTATAAAAATATGTCAAAACTTTTCAGACATACGCTATACCCTAAGGAAAGTGGGGGATATAACACACTTAGCACAACAATAAACGAAGAAAATATTTTGACATTTACCATTTCTTTATACATTCTATTCTCTTCTGAAAAGCCCCAAGAAAATTAGATGAATATCACATTATAATAAAAGAAACTAAATTAGTATTTTGAAAATAGGCTAAGCTATTGAAAAATGCTGTAAGCAGGTATTTTCCAGATTCAGGCAACTAAATTTTCTTAGTTTGCGAATATTACTACTTAAGATTCTTAAAAGCCTTCATCGAGAGGGCACCAAACTTCCTGTTTTGCCTGGATGGTTCAATTAAGCTCCAATCGGCTCTGATAACATCACCTTTTTGCAATTGATAGGGCGTGTTTCCGATGGTTTTGTATCGTCTTCTGCAATTTTTTTTATGAAAATTGATATAATCTATTTTTTTCGCTCTCACTTGGATGTTTAAAAATTATTCGCTGAAGATGGCATAAAACAAAAAACACGGGTTTTTACTAACCCTGATATGCTCAGACTCATGGTATAATAAATAGACTTTGATATAGATATTGTACAGCATTTTACTAATATTTTTACAGAAGTTTGAATTGTTGTTTCTGCAATTATTGCCAATTTTAAGGTTTTTAATTAATAATCGTTATACAAAACTAGTACCGCTATTGATAGATGTTCGTATTATTTATCCTTTTTATTACATTTAAAACTATCTATGCGTAATATCAATAATGAATCTATCGATAAAGCATTGATACTATCAATATCCAAATTATAGACGAAAATTAAACAATCCTGATCTAATTGAAGAGGATAACTGAACATTTAGCGGAATTATAATTCTCAGATTACAATGTTCGAAGTTATTGCTTTTAGAGATTGAGCCAAACCGTCGACGATCGAGCAAGAATTTTGCATTCGGAAAGTTTGTATGAAGGTCGATATCGTAAAAGCATTAAACGAGGAATTGTTTAAATTGCTATATTGGCTGTTTTTGTTAGATTTTAATTATAATACGGCAAACTTTACCAATTTTAAATTAAGTTGTGTTCTTGACTCGTCTTATTTAAAGTTCGGGTACGAACAACTAGTTTCATCGAGATCATTTTGTGCTTTTATTTTTTAAACCTTTTTTCTAAACGGCAAGAAGTTTTCACTGGAAGTTCGAAATATGAAATTATAATACTAAATAATAACGGATTGTCTTTAATTTTAATGAGCTATTTTAATGAGCTACCACTACCTCCTCTAGGTTCTTCCATGTCCCTCGGTTCTGGGTCTTTAAATACCTATCGTAGTTTGCCAAAAGTAGCCCAACCCAAATCTATTCTGCGCTGTATCTCGTGCGTTTGGTTATTCTTTCCAACTTGTATTTCGTGCTCGAAGTATTTGTACATATGCGTCTCTCTTATCTCGAAGTCGCCTATTCTAATGTTTGTGCAAGCACTAGATTTGTCATTATTTTGGTTTAACTTACATTTATTCGGAGACTGGCTTCTGATGAGGCCTGTACTATTTCTTCAAGCATTTGTTTCGCATCGTCTATGTTATCTGTGATAAATAAGAACGATATAATCTGCGAATCTGAGGTGTGTCAGCCTTTCGCCATCGATATTGATGCCTCTATTCTCCCAAAGCACTGATTTCATTGCGTATTCGAGGACAGCTGTGAAAAGTTTAGGCGAAATGGTGTCTCTTTGTCCAACTCCTCTGCCTACTCTAATTTTATCGGTGGTGGCGTGAAGTTTTATAGTTGTGATGGCATTACTGTATATGTGTTCGATAAGCCTTGTATATCTATAATCTATTCTACACTGTGCCAATGCTTATATTATTGATTTTAGTTCTACGGTATCAAATGCTTTTTGGAAGTACCAAGGCTAGGTATTGTATTCCACATACTTTTCTATAATGGCTTTTTTATAATGACTTCAATCGCCCGTAACTTTTCCTAAAATCGGCCTGTTCCCTTGATGGATAGAAATCTATATTACCTTCCAGACGTTTGGCAATGATTTTGGTAAATAGCTTATACAAATGTTATACATGGGAGGCTTTTAATAGAGAAGTATTATTATAGCGTTGTTCCACTGCGACCGGATTATTCCAGTTTCAAGGCATAAGTTATATAGTTCTTTAATCCATTTTAGTAGCGTTTCTCCTCCAAGTTTTACCGGCTCTATCACTATGCCGTCCCCACCAGAGGCTTTGTTATTTTTCATTTCTGTTAACGAGTTTTTGATCTCTTCTAGGATTATTTCCGGAATGTCCTCTGGTCCTGGTTAGTTATCTTTTTGTACAGATGTTGTTGGCTATTGTGTGTTTGTTGATGTTTACTTATGTAAAGTTCAGTATAGAAATTTTCTGTTATTCTCAGCAGTTTTCCTCTGTCCGTTGTTGCTACACCTTAGTTGTCTTTTAACTTGAAAATCTATCTCTTCCCATTTGAGATTTTTCTTCGCAGCATCTTCATATTTATGTTCTTTTCTACAGTCTGCCTTATATTTTCTTACATTTATTCTAATTTCTTTAGATATTCTTTTCTTCAGCACTCTCAAGTCCTCAGAGTTCCCGTCATTTTGTTTTAGCATTTCTCTTTTTAAAATATCATATTTTTCGTGTTTTGGGTGAGCTTCTGTTGTTTTTCGTTATTTTGTTTACAATGTCGTTTTTCCGCTCTTTTAATGGCTCTAATTGTATTGCTATTTATGGTTGCAGTATCAGGTGGTTGTTTAAAGTCGTCTCTTTTAAAGCAGCTGTGACGGAATCTGCGTATTTGGGGTCGTTGTTATGCTTTTACTATTGGATAAATTAGTTTCCTTCCTGACAATACTAAGTTGTACCAAACGTGCTAGACAAACATTCTGCAGTAAATACTGAGTCCACTGAAGTTTCTCTTTGCCAACGATGAAGCTGCTGAGCTTGGAAAATTTTTTATTGATAAGAGGTTTTGAATACGTAAATACGCCAATTCCCAGTATATACTTACTTTTTTTTAACAAGCTAAAAATTTACTAGGACTAGGAAAGACAATTATAGACCTCCGCAGACTGAACTACATTTCGTTGCTGCTGCCAGTGCACTGAAATCCCTCATGCGTAATTTCTAAGATCATAGAATTTTCAATTCCAATATTACGATTGGCTAAAACAGATACAGAGTTTACCCTTATAATTTGGCCAAACCCAAACTAACCCAAACTAACCCACATACAACGTTATTTTGATAAATATCGAAAAATAATGTAGGAAACCAATTTTCTAATTACCCATTCCTACATAAACTGTTATTTAGTCTACACTAATGAAGTAATAAAACACTTCCGTTTCCTCTTCGGTCGAGTCAACACGTCGCGTAGCGGCTCTTTTGGCGCCATTGGCGCAGCCCATTGGGTGAACACGTGGCAAACGTTCAGTGATCGTTTTTCTCCCCCAGGAAGAGCCGGGCGTCCTAGCTAGAAGAAATCCCAATAACGCTGGTACGGGTACCCCGGGCCAGAGGAAACCGGATGTTCCCGTGGGATCATTTTTGCCTATGCTTGCATAGTATACGATTTTTGTAAATGTCAGTGGACGTGACATTGTTTAAAACTAGACAAGGTCGTGATCACCCCCAATGATACCACTGGCCAATAAGGTTGTTACCTATCTGGCAGGGTCGCCCCAGCTCTAGCTAAGTGGAAGGTGGTTGTACTGGCAAGTGGCCTAGTAGCTGTGCCATTTAACCCCTGTGCAAGGAGGTTCAGCACAAAAAAAGTATTGAAAAGGTTGTGAGCTAGGGAAGAAGAGCGTGGGAAGAAAGAGGGTTAGACGATGGTCGAGAGACACTTAAGACGGAAAAAGACGACAAGGGAAAATCACTATAAGACTGGTGGTTTTTCCTAAAAAGATGATGAAACGACGTAAGACGAGAATTTCAGAAAGTAGCGCGAAGAGTGTTAAAAACTTACGGACCTTGTAGTGTTTAGTGTTAGGAGCGATCCGTAAAGCTGTATTTTGGAATGTATTTAATACGTTTAATATTATATTGTTACGTTTTTCCCGTGTGTTCTTAACAGAATTACAACTTTGCTATTTTCAACTAATACTCTCTTTATTCACTACCACCGTATACAATTTAACTCACTAAATTAGTCTTATAACTTTACCACTAATATCTGTTCAACACTCAGTGATTAACTTAACTAACTAACTAACCGACTGACTAACATTGGCCTTAGGTCTGCTTATATATAATCTCCAATCCATCACGAATATTCGGGAAGTATTCCGAGGCCACTCTATATGATCTCAACGAGGCCATCGAGACAATTCCAGCGATCCTGAAACTTCGCGACCGGCCGAGCGATGAGTCATACAGACAGGGAAGCGAGCGGCACGGCGGCGGCTAGTTTTATAGGGTAGCACAAAAACGTTCGGATTGTTGTTAGGCTAGCCGTAACATTGCCTCCCTCTTAATTCTGATCGTCCCGATCAGCTACTTCATGTCCGTGATATGCTTTCAACCTGTCGAGGTGGACAACTTTCAGTTTGCTTCTGGGGCTACGCTGAATTCTATACACAACGTCATTAATTCTTTTGATGACCGTATAGGATCCTTCCCATACTGGTGTTAGCTTGGGAGATCTTCCTGTCTTCCTTTGCGGGTTATATAACCAGACTTTATCGTTCATCCGAAATCCCCTAGAGTTAGCTTGGAGATCATATCGAGCCTTCGTTCGGTCACTGGCGAGACATTCAAACGGTAGTCCCACATCATTCTGTTTCATCTTCCCACTGGACTTGTCTGGGATCCTTGACTTGAGGTACAGGTTGAACACTGTCGGCATCATGATTTCACATCCTGGCAGTAGTTGACCCAGTAAAATCTGTCGCGGATCTTGTCAATCATTCTGTTAACTCCGAGATGAGCACCAAACTTTCTATTATGTACTTCGTCCAGAACTTCCGATACCCTCTTCCTTGGTACCACTAACCTCGTCTTCACTACTTTGCCATCGGCGCTTTCCCAGGCTCGTTTAAGGAGTCCATTTTCAACTACCAGGGAGTCCCACTGAGCCCACAGAGATTTAAAAGTAGATCCCTTAGTTGAAATATCTCTCCAGCTTGGTCTTGGTTGACGTTCTTCCTTAGCTTTTAGTAGCAGTGCTATTTCATTATCCTCAAGCTGATCCTTCTTCAGTTGCTCTGTGATCCACTGCTGATCAACCTTAAACTTGATTCGCCTAATGGGAGTGATTCCTTCTCGTTGGTCAGTTCTTTGGCGATGTTTATAATTATCCTCACATGACCTTCTGGATAAAGCATCTGTATTACTATGCCATCTTCCTTCCCTGTGCTTAGCCTTAAAGTTATATTGTTTCAACTCTTCCTGACTTGGCTTTAAACTGCTGTTGTCTCTGGATGGAGCTGTAGGTCGTAGTTGTACTTGACAGTCTCTCTTAAAATGCCCAATGTTGCCACATATATAGCACTGATTTGAAACATTTCGGTTACGTGGCATATCTTCTAGTGGCTCCCGGAATCTTTGTACTTGACAGTCCCTTTTGAAATGCCCAGTCCTGCCGCATCTATAGCACTGATTTATAGCCTTTTGATTACATGGTCTAACTTCTGTTGGCTCCCGGAATATCCGTACTCTACAGTCCCTTCTGAAATGTCCAGTCTTTCCACATCTATAGCACTGATTTGATGTATTTCGGCTATGTGGCCTATCTTCTATTGGCTCCTGGAATCTTTGTACTCGACAGTCCCTTTTGAAGTGTCCAGTCTTGCCACATCTATAGCACTGATTACGGTTGTATGGCCTAACTTCTAGTGACTCCCGGAATCTCCCCGTGGCCTGAAGAACTTCCGTTAATTTCTTCAAAATTTCGCCCATCTCAGTTAATTCACAGCTGTTTATCGGCTTTTCTTCCTGGATGGATACGGCCCTGATTTTTGGCTTGGGGATGTTACAGGCTGCCTCGATTTCTAGGGCTCGACCCAAAGCTTCTCTGCTGTTATCAAATTTGGCTAGGCGTAGCATTTTCTGAGTTTCTGGATCTCTAATACCATCCACGAAATATTGGACAGCAAGTTCATCTTGTAATTCCTCTGTCGCTCCCGGGTAGGCCAATTGAATGAGACGTCTAATATCTGCCTCAAATTCTTGCAGGTTTTCACCAGGCTTCTGATGTCGGGACTTAACTTGTGCCTGATACAGTTGTCTTCTATGTTGGTCTCCAAATCGTCTCTCCAGTACAGCTACAAGTATGTCATATTTCCCTTGTTGGCTGATGGGAATGGTCTGCAGTAGTTCCAGGGCAGATCCACGAAGCGCTACCACTAGTGATGTAGCCATTTCTTCATTACTCCAACCGTTGGCAACCGCAGCGGCTTCAAATTGTCTTTTGTACATAGTCCAGGATGTTTGACCGTCGTACGTTGGAGGTTTGATGTTTTGTCCTGAGGCGAATGCCCTCTCGGTGGGTGCTTGATGTTTTAGTCTGGTAAATTCTACTTGTAGATTCTTCACTTCTTTCTGTACGTCTCCTACTTCTTTTTGTACATTTCCAACTTCTTTTTGAATATTGTTTACTTCTTTTTCAAATTTCTCATTTTGTCCGTCCAATATTTTCTGTAATTTTCCTTGCTCGCCTACAATTACATCCAGCATCCATTTCTGAAGCTGGTCCTGCTCTGCTTGCCTTTTCTCTTCCTGATCTTGTAAAATTTTCTGGAGCCGGTCCTGCCCTGCTTGCCTTCTACGTTCATCCTGTTCCCGTTCCGCTTGTCTTTTATCTTCTTGGTCTTGCAAAATTTTCTGAAGCCGGTCGTCCTGTTCTTTTTGCCTTTTGTCTTCCTGGTCTTTTAAAATTTTCTGAAGACGGTCCTGTTCTGCTTGCCTTTTATCTTCCTAGTCTTGTAAAATTTTCTGAAGCCGGTCCTGTTCTGCTTGCCTTTTGTCTTCTTGATCTTGAAAATTTTTCTGAAGCCGGTCCTGTTCTATCTGCTTTTTACGTTCTTCCTCTTCCCGATCCGCTCGCCTCTCAGCATTTAAATTATCCATAAAATCGGCCAACATTTTATTTATTTGCTCCATTTCCGCCGTTTGTTGCCTTGTTTTGACTATAGAATGTTATAAAATTTTACCAGAATCCACCAATCAAACGGTCTCGTTGACGTACTTGTACTTCTTTCCTCGAAAAATACTTCGCAAGTCCGGTCCCTTCACAATCCCACTTCTGACACCAAATGTTAATACTCTCTTTATTCACTACCACTGTATACAATTTAACTCACTAAATTAGTCATATAACTTTACCACTAATATCTATTCAATGATTAACTGAACTAACTAACTAACCGACTGACTAACATTGGCCTTAGGTCTGCTTATATATAATCTCCAATCCATCACGAATATTCGGGAAGTATTCCGAGGCCACTCTATATGATCTCGACGAGGCCATCGAGACAATTCCAGCGATCCTGAAACTTCGCGACCGGCCGGGCGATGAGTCATACAGACAGGGAAGCGAGCGGCACGGCGGCGGCTAGTTTTATAGGGTAGCACAAAAACGTTCGGATGATTGTTAGGCTAGCCGTAACAATATTTTATACATTATCCCGAGGCTTTTTATTATCATCACCATGGCAAGCAGAAAAAACTCAAAAAACTATAAGGTTTTGCATGAACCGCCAGAATTTTTATATGAAAGCCCTCAAAAATATCACATTTCGTTTTTTCGAATGTATAGACGAATATGATTCATTTATCGGATATTTAGTTTGTGCGCTACTGATTCCGAATAATGCAGGTTTGACACCTCTGCATTTAAAAATATCTGAAATGACAAGGAGAAGATAGGTTTGTTAGCCGTATAGGGCAATAGACTTTTTCTCATCAAGAAAATATTTAAAAATGTAATTACGAATTCGACCAATCACAGACAAATTTTTATTCAACACGGTCTTTCCCTTTATTTCACATCGTGTGGCGTTTTCTAGCCAATAGTAACATTGCCATTCATATATTATCGTCAATGTTTTCCGTTCACTTAGCTCCCTCAAAAGATAAATTGGGAAATTGACCATTAAGAATTAATTGCATAGGATAACATAAAGTTTGATCTTTGGTCGAATTGCGGCTCTCGGATTACTCAAAGCTCCGCGAACAAAGCGAGTGCGGCCAAAGTTGCCTCTTTTAACCAGTCACTGAAAGCGCCGATGATCAGACAAGAATTTCGAAATTTGAAAACTTTGTTTTAAGGGGAATTTCTGAACTGCAATAAAGCAAGCAAAGGGTAAAATTACGCCCACTATGGTTTTGCTGAAATACTAATAATTATGATTTTTAGTTCTTTTGCGCAGAAGTTTTAAGTCTTTTTTTCTGTTAAACAACCACGCATTCACTAAGAGTTACTCTAGAGATTCCCGGCCTCATATATATTTGCGGATGCCAATATTCAGTATAATACAAAAATTAATTAAAAATAAGGCTCCTATTTTTCCATAATATTATACATTATCCCATTAAGCATTAGACGTGCCATATAATGTAAGATATCAAAAAAAAGACAGCATGGTTGGCGCCTCGATTTACCTTATTTTTAGTGTATTATCACAACCAAAATATGTCCATTATCTCAGACAGTTAAGGTTCCGGACTCTCATCTATTCATTTACTAAGATCATCGTTTACCTTCAAAATATCAAAAGCGACAGTAAACAGATCTTATCATCAACATTT
>MU185015.1:61959-73948 GCA_016904865.1 Pissodes strobi | reverse complement strand
GAATGCCAGACACAAAGCATCCATCGAAACGAAAAACTCAGTATAAGCACTAAACAACTAATGGAAAGGAGAAGAAATCTGACAAATAAACATACAACAAACGCAACAGAATTAAGACGCCTAAATAGAGAAATATCCAAGGCAGTGCGAAGGGATACAAGAACATACAACACAAATGAAATCTTAAGGGTAATTGAGCAAAATAAGGGCATGAAATCTCTACGGAAGCCATTCTCCGAAGGCAGGAAAAACATCTCCAAGCTAGCAAAACAGAGTGGCCAAATAACAACAAATAAAATGGAAATATTAAAGGTTGTAGAAGACTTCTACGCGACACTATATAGCGATAAAAACCCAGTGAGCTTGGACACCAACATAAATAAAGTGCAAAATCAAGGGTCCGAGGATATTCCAAATATTACTCTAAACGAAATAAGAGGGGCACTAAGAGATATGAAAAACAATAAAGCAATTGGCGAGGACGGCGTAGCAGTCAAGTCCCTAAAAGCCGGCGGAACTACTTTATTAAATGCATTATGCAAGCTATTTGATGCTTGCCTACAAACTGGGACAACACCTTCCCAATGGGATCGGGCAATAATTATAATACTGCATAAGAAAGGAGATATCACCAACCTGCAAAATTACAGACCCATTAGTTTACTATCGCATATATATAAGCTATTCATGAGAATCATTAACAAGAGGTTAACAAATAAATTCGACCTATATCAACCCCGCGAGCAAGCCGGATTTCGAGCCGGATTTGGCACAAATGACCATCTACAAGTAGTCAAGTCCCTTATCGAAAAATGCATCGAATATAATAAACCCCTCTGCATAGTTTTCGTCGATTACGAAAAGGCTTTCGACACAATAAACCAGCATAAAATGCTACAAGCTCTTGCTGAATGCCGTATCGATCATAGATACATCGAGGTTATCAAACACGTGTACCAAAGAGCAAAAGCTTATGTTAGGCTGCAAGATGATTCCGAAGACTTTGATATCGCACGAGGTGTACGCCAAGGAGACGTCATATCACCAAAGTTATTCACAACCCTCCTAGAATATATGTTCAAACAGGCCAACTTGGGTGACATGGGCATAAACATAGATGGCGAAAAACTAAACCATCTGAGATTCGCCGACGATATATTAATTATCGCAGATGGTATGGACGAAGCAAAACAAATGCTTCGGAGGCTCAAGGAAGCATCTAACTCTGTTGGACTCAGAATCAACACCAACAAAACTCAATACATGACAAATCTTGTTATGAGTGAGGCAATCAAGATAGGCGGCGTAAGCATAGAGCAAGTAAGCTCTTATAAATACCTTGGTCACGAAATCTCTATTGGTAGAGACAATCAAACACGCGAAATATCGAGAAGAATAGGCCTAACATGGGCGGCCTTTGGAAAGCTGCGCAATATCTTTAAGTCAGACATTCCAATATGCCTAAAAAAAAAGTATTCGATCAGTGCGTGTTGCCTGTGCTTACATACGGGGCTGAAACACTTACCCTCACAAAGAACACTACAAATAGAATAAGTATCGCGCAGAGGAAAATGGAGAGGTCGATGTTAGGTATATCGCTAAGAGACAGGATCCCAAATATAACATTAAGGGAGAGATCTGGAGTGACGGACGCGGTTACCCGTATAACAACCTTAAAATGGAACTGGGCCGGTCATGTGGCGCGAATTTCGGACAATCGCTGGACAAAGAGGATACTTGAGTGGAGACCGCGCCAAGACGCATACAGAAGTAGAGGCCGTCCACCAACCAGATGGACCGACGACATTAAAAGGATAAAGACAAACTGGATAGAGGCAGCACAGGATCGGCAAGGATGGAGAAGGATACGGGAGACCTATGTCCAGCAGTGGACGCGATTGGTCGATTGATGATGATGATGATGATGACTACGAATGCCGCCATTTTGGGACTCCATGAGTGGATTTTAATTGCGTCTTAATTCTTTACAGAAGCCTCTTTGTCCGTCCACAACCTACCTGAGCGTTCCAACGGGCTAGTCGAATAGCAACCCTTTACAGGTAATTTCTATTTTTTCACGGTTTTCTCTTGATTTTTTTATTGTCTGAGTTTAATTGTCCTTTGGTCATGAGTATTTTGATGTTCTACAGGGTTCGACCTTAGGGGTACTTGGACCGTAGGTATATTTCGACCGTCGGGATACTTCAACCGACAGAGTATTTCAATCGACAGGGTTTCATTTATTAGCCCTTAAAGCTCAGTTATTAGACCACGCCAGTCTGGTCTCTAGATTGTGACTCGTTCAGGACACCGTTAGAGTCTTTCTTCGTCGGAGGAAGTATATGTGTTTTTTTCCTTTCTACCTGGGAAAGAGCCGATAATCCACCAACTGTATATGAGCTGCCTTATCTTTATTATTAGTATTTGTTTCTACCCTTTCCTCTCCTTTCTATCTTTAAATATTAACGCCTAACCGTAGTATTCATCACTCCGGTTAATAAATCGGAGATTTAACTTCAATTTATCTCCTTGACGAAAATACGCCAAATCGTAATTTTCTTTGCTCAAAAATTATGCTTTCATTAAATTCTTTTTTTTCTTTTGCTAATTAAGATAATTTTCTTTACTCTAATTAATAAATCGAAACTTAAAATTTACCTTATTTTATTCTTGTAAACCAAGATCTGAGATTCAGCTTGCTTTACTCTTGATAGTCGATACTTTTAACATTTTGAACTGGCCGAAACAGGCTTGTAGTTTATTAAAATAATCGGGTATAATTTTGCGAAATTTGCGACAAGCAACGCGAAATATTTTTCCGAATATCGATTTGTTTAGGTACCTTTATTAGGGAACTCTCGTTTCTTTCGGTAGATTGCCTAGTTCCTAGTTTTCTAGCCTCTAAAAAGAGTGCCTTTATGGTCAGATAGAGTCTGGTTAATAATTGATTAACGAAGACAGCGCCCAATCTACTGATATAATTTTAATCGCCCAAGGTGTCATTTATTATTGCGTACCTAGTTTTAATTATAAACATAATTAGTTTGTAGAGCGGCACTGCGACGTCAGACCATGGTTTTCACGCCTAAATAAACAATCGAATAAGATTTTTTAGTTATATTATTTGAACTGTGATTTAAGTAAGTAAGTAAGAACGTAAATTTATATTTTTAATTTATTGAGTTTGTTTCTAGCACCGGTTGTATCGCGTAATATTTTTCTTTGAATCTCGTTAACAACCACATGGTGATTACGTTCGAGTGAACAAAGGAATCTAATAATATTTGGAAATTTTTGTTCTGTGTATAATACATAATGATATCGGCTTTTAATTGAGTGAAATAATTCAATTAATAATTGTTTTTTTTTTTTTTCATTTTCTCTTATTTACTCTTATGCCTCAAGTAGCTTAGTAAAATTTCTGACGTTTAGAACAGTAGTCAGTTCTAGTCGCAATAGTTAGTTTGGGTTAGTATAGAGTATCGGAAAAATCGTCACCTTACTGTTCTGTCATCCGCATTGAGTAATAAACCAACTTTCTATTTACTGAATTTGCCTGTTTTATTTAATTATTCCTGGATTACCTGGACTACGAAGAAGTCAGGACGATTAAAGAAGGTGGGTACTTTTACTTAATTCATTTGCGCTCTATGTTTGAAATGTTTCGGCTTCATTGACTTCCTATGGATAGATACTACAGTTTAATATTGACTTTATCGTTAATCCTTAGTTTTTTTGCGTCACTTTTCAATTTTTAATACTGGCCTACTTACTTGCCTTTCATAATTAAATTAATTCTCTAATTATTAAATTAATTCTCGGTTGTTATTTTATTTTTCATTTGTTCGGATTGATTAAATTCGAATCAACTTAATCAAATTAATTTCGAATTTATTTAAATAATTTTCTCTTGGTAGTTACGAAGTTTAGGCTAAAACGAGTGCCATTTTTCAGCTTTGGGATATTTCTTGCTTGTGCCGTCTACAAGCCCGTGGCGCCGTATAAATCAAACCCATCCTTACTCTCCGGCATTAGAGCTAGGGCCTATTTGCACGCTTTGAAGAACTTCCACCATTCCCCTTTCTTTCTACTCATTAAAAAATTACAGAAATTCAAAAAAAAATCATCATTTTTTATTTACACTTTAAATTAACCCCTTTCAAATTCTAACAAATTTTGTATCTAAACATAACAATGTACAATTTTATCATTTTCTTTAACTAAAAATTCTGCAGTAGTCTCTGACTCTCCACTAATGGGTGGTTCATTTACTTACTTTTCAGGTAACACTGATGATGGCTTAGGCCGAAAGCGCTCTGTTATGCCACTTTTAGAAGCTTGTTTGGTTTTAAAAAAAAATGCATGGAATACGAAGAGCGTTTCATTGATTATGTTTCGTACATGCACACAGCCTTTACTATTCATTTAATTGGCTAATGCGTTACTTATATACAAATTGTTACAAACATTATATCTGTTTATTAGGTGCGATGTCCAGATCGTCCACCGCGACAGTTACAGTGGGACCCTCTTTGGGCACCCCTTGTTGGGAGCACACGTGTGACCGGCATTCGATAAGCAGCTCCAGCGACAGTTCGGGCTGGAGCCAGGCTGTGACCAGACCACCCCAAAGACCACCTAAACCGGGCTCATGTTCCCCTTCGCCAAAGAAACCCGCTGCACCTCCGCCTCCATCCTACGATAACTATGATGTTCCTAAAATGCCATTCCCAGTGGTGAGTAAAAATGAATGAACAGTTTTGTAACTATTTATGACAATAATAGTTTGAGTTAGTTTGGGTTAGTTAATAAAGCAATTGCTTTCTTTAATGGCATAGTTGTTTAGTACAAAGACTTGCTCTCGCGAAGCTACAAGCGTTAAGCGTTAGTCAGCATGTCATCGACCTCCATAATCAACTAATATCTCTCTGCATGGTAAAGTAATGGTTGACAATCTTTTGTTCTTAGATCAGGACTATCAGAAATTGACAACTGAATAAGTAAGTCAACCGTAAGTACATCTCCTGACTATCAGATTCGTTAGAAACACTCTACAGAGGTTTGAAAATCGATATAAACCATTCGGAATTAAGCAATGTAGAATAATGTAGATGAAGAAAAGTTTCACCATATTTACCTTAAAAAAGCATATATATCATTCTCTTCTCATAACTACTTCGAGCGGCTTAGTAAGGAGTTTTCACGGAAATTACAGTATAGCTTACTAATGCTCAATTAATTGAGTAATGTTTGTTTGAATGTGGTAGCCAATATAACATTTTCACTAAAAAAATAATTTTGGAGTTGAATCGCCTTCAAGTGAATACCAACTATACTTCTTACACTATGATCTTATATACTAATGCAAGGTGCAGTAAATAGTGAGAAGCCCTCGACCCTAAGGGTGGATGTTAATCTGGTTGGTTTAAGAACTTGTATGGTACTGAGAAGATGTTTGCAAATCCTGTTGATTTCTACTGATGGGATACTAAGCACTTTGTTAATATGCTTTATGTATGCTGCTTCCTTCAACTTATATGATATTTGTCCTTCAGTTAAGGATCTCACGGTTCACCGCACAATGCATTAAAGCACGTAGTCTAAGAAATTTTGTCAGTATTCATTGTGATTAAATCATGAAGGCAAAAACACCATTTACTGATAATTGACCATAAATATATAATAAATAAATCAATACACCTAATTATAATTGCATTCCAATATGTAGATAATATCTCGTTCAATTCATTTCTTAACATACCATTTCATTTCAGTTCATAACCTAAACGAAAATTGAATGCTTACAGCCTATGGCTGGATCAGGCTTTTAAGTATCTATGCCGTTAGAAATCATAGGCTATTCAATAAAATTTAAACATTTGGTCTAGGTATCAGGTTAAAATCGTGCCTGCATTCAAAGCAAGTTAAAAACATCGAAAAAGTAGTCCTGAACTTTTTCATTGAGAAGATGCCTTTAATGTTTATGTTTTAGTAATATTCTCTGAGCCATCCGAACATGTCCATTTTGGATACCAGTGCATTATTTATTATGAAGACTACATGTTTCTTAGACCCCCATTATCTTCATTTATGTGAGGCATCACTTAGTGGTATCCCACATAAATAAAGACAATGGTAGTCCAAGAAGCATGTAGTCGTCAGATTATATCATTGTATATGACCTTTAACCAATCGTTATGTGTTATGTCTAGTAGAAAATAAAAACCGATTCCATGGTTCATCAGCAACTAAGTAGTAGAGGAGAATGAGTTTTCATAAATAAATAACAAAAGGCTATAAAGGAAAAATAGAGCATTTATATTAAACGTTCCTTGTTTCAGGAACCCAATCAAAACGAGCACTACGACACTCCCCGAAAGCTGAAGGAATGCATTGGTTTTGAAACCGTTCAGAAGCCATGCGGCTGCATTTTGAGGATTCGGCAACCTGAACCCGAACGACCATGCGTATGCCAACGCCTCATGAGCTGCTGGTCGGCTCCGGAGGACTCAGTCCATGCCGTTTATGCCACCATAGATTATAGTAAAAAGACTTATCGGTAAGTACGCTCCTGACTACTTCTATCTAGTATTACGTCCAGTTTAGTTCACTCTACTATAACTCTTTCAAGATGCCCTTTTAATTTCGGTAGTTTAAGGAGCATAGTTATTTGCTATCCATCTTTGATCGTAATAAGGTTGTTCCCGACCTTTATCCATACATTTTACCTCGATTAGCTTTGCATGAAAATTGAAATTTTGACCGAATAGTAAAAATAAATTATTGTTCTTTTCTCGCATGGTAAAATATATCGAGATTACAAGTATTTCGCCATATTCATTTCGGTACTCGTATCTCAGTGCCTCATTCAGCAACACTTAAAAATCGAAATTTTTTGTAGCTTATATCTTCGTCGATTAGTTATGACTGTAAGGTTATTTTGAAATAGTCACAGATTAAAATAGTTAGATTAAGTGACTGGTCCTATAAGCATGGTCACGTTATCGGTGGTCACTGCCTTCTTTATTTTGTTTACCAAATATTTGGTCAGGCGGAATAAAACGTTCTTGTCGAGCTCACTTTTTCGGATCTAATACATCAAACAATTATCATAAATATTTTCTCAACTTTTTAGATGCCATCCCAATCTAGGCACAACGAACTATGCCAACTTAACTCCCGTAGCGAATCCGTCTCACAAGAATCAAACAACGACTGCGCAACCAGCTTGCAATTACGAAAATATGGAATTTGCTCAAACCCTCCAGCTTTACGAAAACGGCAAGGAGATTTCCGAAATGGCCAAGGCGCTCTGCGCCAAGTGCGGACATTCTCAGAACGATTATCTGTTGATGGAACCTAGCAAGACTATCACACAGGCGCATCCGGGGTGAGTAGATTATAAAGATTTCTGCTGTTTTGTTGATATTTAAAACGTAACTTAAATACCCTCATTACATATCAATGGGAAGATTAGAGTCAATTTTGAAATCCCCAGACTATTTGAAAGTTTCCCTATCCTTCGTAGATATCTTCACTCGCAAAAACAATTACTGTACATTTATGTATTTTTGTAATCAATTCAATAAACTTGAATCTGTTATCGATGCCTTTAGTTTGAAAAATAAGACTTTGACTCCGTGAACGGGAATAGGGCATAGCTATCTAAGCTTTATCCGTCGTTGTCGAAGCAACTGGTTTAAGAACCAGTTATTTTTAAAATATATGGCTAGAAAGTCCACTTTAAAGTATTTGTTTGAGTGAATTTAGGTAGAATATCCTAAACTATTTCCGTTACATTAACATTAAGAGCAGAAATAATTTAATCTGTTTCAAAATCCGTATAATCATACTTTTGCGTCTGCGTCTGCGTCTACTTTAATACCATGACGGCTTGCATTTATCATTATCAAGTCCTAAATTGGTATCAATAAATATTTTCTTGCTGTCCCAGCTACATCCCCATGTCTCCAGCCGTCAAACAACGTCTAAGCAAAGTACTCTCTAATAGCAACCCGAACTTAGGACCGGCTCTAGATCGATCTAGCAAACCAGCTTCCGGATCTGCCATGCTGCATGCCGGTGACGTGTATCAGAGGAAACAGATTCTAGATAATGCTGACGATATCGATAGCGCCAGACGAAAGAGATCCAACAGCGCTGACTCGAGTACGAGCAGAGTGGAACCAGAACCTGAGCCAGATGTCGCGTCGCCTTGCAAGTGTGTTGGACAGATTGCACAGACAGCCCAGTTAGGTATGTTCAGTTTTCATGTTTCAATCAACTTTCTGATTTCTAAATTTGCATTACTATTAGAAAAGGCATTGATGTTTTTCGTCGACAAACTGAGTTTATTTAAAGGTGTAGGCACTATTGACGGTACCAGCGAACACTTGTCAACTTTCTTTCTGTATTAACAATATGATACCGAATAATTGTTTTTCAGTTCGTCGCTCATCGAGTGTTCCATGTAAATCGAATCGTGATTCATCCAGTTCCAACGATTCGGGTGTTTTCGAGCTCCCTCGACGTGCACAGATGTCGGCGAACGTCACGCTTCCACGAAGGTCGAAAAGCTCCGATCCTTTACGAGACCTCAGCTTTCAATTCAACAAGGCTGCGAGTGAAGGCAAATCTGCTAGTGCCGAAGCTGAAGTACCGGTAAGTTTTTGTTATAAGGATTATTATCCATCAAATAAAGTTCACAATTTTGGTGACAAGTTCAGACAACCCATTCCCTTATTTATCGGCATTCATGTATTTAAACCTATCTATATTTTTAACAAGATAATATGAATAAATCCATTTCGTAGCAGCAAACGAAGACTTTTTTGCTTGCTTGATCGTATTTCGAAGCAATGGCTCCTATAGCTACTCTTGAAGAAGGGACGCAAGAAGCCATAAAGGGGTGTTGGGAAACACCCGAACACGTGTATAAACTATCGTTTTTCACCGTATAGTTTGACGATAACCCCCTGTATGCATGTAGAATGAATGAACCGTGATTAAACTCAAAATAGATTTATATCACCCCGGGTACAACCCAATTTGTGCATTTAAAGCAGCATATTTCAGTTCTTCATTACGACTCCATAGTCCGAACGTGGTTTGTTGGTATAATAGAGCCCGTCATATGCGGCATTCTCTAGAACGCAAAATGTCATTTTGTCAATTCAATCGTGTTTAATCGTTTTCAATTTAACATATTTTTGTCTCCGTCAGTATTGTACACAATAATGTGTCAAATAAAGAGAGAATACAGTTTCCACCATTTCAATCTCAAATGAATTCGCGCCACCCCCCACTCTCTATTTGGCGCCTTGCCGCCAGCCGCCGGCTCGAAGCTCGAAGAATTTAATTTAGTCAGTGCTCTGCTAACACTCAACGTCGCTAGATCGGTCCCATCACCGCTCTCTAGCAAGTGCTTCTTCGCACCAAAACGTCTCATCCTTTTAGGCAATTTCTCCATTTGTATGCACAAATATTAGAAAATAATTAGTGCACCTCAGTTATCTTTGGACAAAGACCTCATTTGGGCAGTTTAACCCAATTCCTCAAAGCCAGAAAGATATCGTCCCCTTTGGAAACTTGGTGAAAAACTGGATTTTATGGTTTCCGTAAAATAAAAATTAAGTTGAAAAGTAACTAAGTAAAATCTCTCCCCGTTGAAGACCGGTAAAGCAGAGTCAAGGTGCAAAGGTACGGTGTGTGAACGATGCTTAGTTGGAGAACTAAAAGTATTAAAATCAGAAAGATAGAAAACTCAGTTTTAAATCAAACAATCAAGACTTTTTAGTAGATGTTCCTAATTTTAAGAAACTTTTTGTATATTGATTTTTTATGTGTGAATGAACGAATGCTTGAAATTAATCTAAGAATTGTATATATATTTCTATTTTACGTATCAAATGCAAGATCATAAATATATTATTAAAGGATTCAATAACTAACCTACTTACCGATTTTCAATTCACAAAGTATGTTTAAAACCCCTACTTAATACAGTCCACCTAATTTGCTTGTGGTCAATTAGACAGTTAATTAGCCACCTACACCTTTATGGCTTAAAGCAATTAATAAAATTAACCTCCTTCTCCTCAAAAGAATGGAGAAAGCAATCGATCAATACATAGGAAGCAAAACTTTAACGATAACACCGCTCCATCCTATTCAGTTCGCCTACCAAGCAGTTAAATCCACATTAAGTGCACTGCATTGTCTAGTTAAAAACATAGAAAAGACAATCGAATGCAAATAAATTACTCTTGCTGTGTTCATTGATATAGAAGAAGCATCAGGAGAGCACTTCAAGAGGGAGAAGTTGAGCTTCCATGGACAGAAAAAATGCCAAAGCACCGCTTCGTAGCAGCAAAAATAAACGGAGCGTCAACAACCGTCAGCACAGTGAAAGGGTGCCCTCCAGGAGGTGTTCTGCCACCTCCCCCACTGTGGACACTAGAAATGGATAAAATCCTTACCACTCTGAGTAGAGCTGTATTTATAGTTCTAGGCTACGCAGACGACTTAGTAGTAATAATAAAGGGCAAACATGAAGGCGTAATTTCAAACCGCATGCAAAATGCCCTAAACATCATCAAGAATTGGAGCGAAAGGGAGGGACTCTCCCTAAATCCTAGGAAAGCCATTCTTGTCCCGTCTACAAAAAAAGGAAGCTAGAAATGAGAGCGCCATCCTGCACGGAACACAGTTAACTTTTCCACCAAGGTAAAATATTTAGGAGTCACACTGGACCGTAAACTTACCTGGAACAAGCATCTAGAAAACACCATATCTAAAGCCACAACGGCCATCAGGACATGCCACAAACTACTTGGCAAGACATGGCGCCTAAAACCAAAAATGGTATATTGGCTCTACCAACCAACAATAAAGCCCATGGTCCCCTATGCCTCGTTGGTATGGTGGCCAAAAACCCAGCAGGTCACCGCTAAAGTGCAAAGGCTGATATGTCTGGGAATAACAAGGGCAATGGCAGCGTGCCTTACCGCAGCCTTTAGGAGTACTGCTGAACACGCCTCTTCTTCATCTGAGTGTGAAGAGGGAGGCGATTATCAGTGCTCACAGGCTATTCCAATAAGGCAAATTAAAGTCTGGAAATGCAAATTCCATGCCCAGTTCTTATTCGGTTGAGGTTGCACCAATCCCTCCGCTTAACAGTGAAGCCTGCTACTTTTGATGTTACGTCTTCTATAAGATCAGAATTTCTGACCTCTTGTTCTCTCCACTGTGTGCGCCATAGTTCCTTCATTGAAAAATCGGTGAGCTGGTTAAACGTTCTCACTGGTGGCTGCCTTGACTTCAACCCCAGCTGTGGGTTGGCGAGTATTGTAGTGTCATCATGAATAGGTAGCATAGGATTATTAGCCATTTTTTCAGCTTGGGAAATAAGGGCAGAGAGACGTCTTAATTGAGGGGGAGCTATGTTTCTTGGAGCCAGGCTGTTGAGGTAGTTCTTATGGTCCCAGTAATGACGCTCATTGACTGATTGAGCTGAGTGCCAACCAAGTTAGTGTGATGACTGTTGATCCATACAGGGGCACAATATTCTGCGGCGGAGTAGACTGAAGCAAGGGCACTGGTTCTTAAGATTTCAGCATTGGCAAGTTTTTGGATAATATTTGAACGGGTTCTGACTTTAGCAGCGACGTTCTTCAGGTGCGGTCTGTATGTCAGGGTCCGATCGAGTGACTCCCACTACTCCCAGATATTTTGGGTATGGATTGTGTTTGAGTGGGATGCCTTCGAACTCGTCATTAAGTTCTAAATTTGCCTGTCTTTTGTTAAGGTGAAAAGCTGAAACTTCAGTTTTACTCGGATTTGGTTGGAGACCCCATATTTTAAAATATTAATTCATCGCCTGAAGGTCATTACCAAGCACATTTTCTGCACCTGTGAGACACGAGTTCTATGTTGCCAGTACCATATCATCCGCGTATATAAATTTGCGGGATGTAGTGAAGGGAATGTC
>MU185015.1:0-61559 GCA_016904865.1 Pissodes strobi | reverse complement strand
TACAGATTTTAAAAATATGTTTAAATAAAAAAAGTACAGCGCTTTTTTGAAAATACAACTTTTTGCAAACCAAGTGACCAAATGATGGCCATGTTGGATCTAGATATCCCATTCGAAGTGGTTATTGATGACCGCCAATCATGGGAGACAAAAAAAAACTACCCCAGGCCGATAACGCATCGCTGTGGTACACAGATGGTTTAAAACTAGCGAAAGGAGCAGGATTGGGAATTTCAGGTCCAAACTGTAAGATTTCCAAACCTCTAGGCAAATATATAGCCATCTTCCAAGCCAGATTGCTTGCCATAAACAATTGGCAGAAGAGTGCCGTACACAAGTGCGTGTCAAAGCTAGTCTGGGAATGTAGGCAAGCCTTAAAACAACTAGCAACACGCAACCAGGTAACTTTAATGTGGGTTCTGGTTCCTGGTCATAGAGACATAGAGGGCAACGAAAATGCAGAATGACTTGCGAAATATGAAGCTGAAACACCATATTATGGTCCAGAGCCCTACTGTGGCCTTATGAAGAGCCACATCACCGAAAACTAAACAAATTGTGTAAAAAGACCAACTGTCGTCCTACTGGAGAAACCCTCCAGGACTAAGACAGGCGAGAAAATGTGTCACCATCTCCGCGAAAAGAGCAGAACAACTCTTAGACATGAACAGAGCAGATATTAGAACTGTCGCCGGACTGCTCACTGGACACTGCCCGGTAAAATATCACCTAAAGGCAATAGGCAAAACAGAACACGACCTTTGCAGATTTTGCAATAATGCAACTGAAACCGCAGGTTATCTACTCTGCCAATGTCCAACCCAACTCTGCAAGAGGCTCAAGTACCTTGAAGGAGTACAGCTGTCACCTCAAGAAGTGAGTCAACTTGTCAACTACCTCCCAATAAAATAGCTTTGTTTGGAAGAAGCCGAGACAAATTAAGTTGTAGAGTCATGCATAAAACATCTGTAAAGGTAGCAGTGCCGGATGGCTGAAAGTAGCCGAAACGACTTCCTAGCATTCTATAATCTACAATCCAAATTAGAGCTCTGCGATGTTACTGATACTTTTTGGATTTTTAGTCAGCAATCGGAGACCAAATTGGTTACTTTTCAGTCTATAAGGGAGGTGTCTCTATATATTCTACTTCTGCTTGGATTAACAACGTATCTCATACCGCCTACCCTGCATGTGTAATTCTTTCATGGGTTTTGATATAGTGAAGTTATTTACTTTTTACAAAATTTCCGAGTTTATTTCGCGTTTATATTCAATATATTTTGTACTATTGTTTATCACACAATTTATAAAAATAGTTATTATTCAAATTTATATTTTTATATAAATTGAAGTTCGATTCTTAATAAAATCAGTATTAAACCACCAACGTTGTTACTAAATTCAACTCATGCTATTTACGCCTTCTTGAAGATTTTGACATGGGTGCTTGAAAAAGGGCGGTAAACTGTCCAATGTGCCTTGTAATATGTTTTTCTTATTGAAGTTAAAAGTAAAGATTTTTAATTAAAAACAAACCTAGCACCGGGGAGTCGTATTTACAAAACCCGGCCCCGGTAGTGGGGTCGTAGAGCGCCACCAGTTTTTCCCAACTAAACTGAAAAAAGCTCCGCTGGTGTTGTACGGGGTTGCTAGGCACGCTTATTTAACAAAAAACTCAATCCTTAACTTAATAAAGAAACACAATCTAAAATTTAAGGAACAATTTATTTGCTACTAAGCAACAATTCTACAGTAAAATTTGCAACTTAAAGACGAAGGGATGTCAAATGACCATTAAAGTAATTGATAAATTGAGTACAATATGGAGATTGTACGGAGACCAAATCTGTTGTTAACACTCGGCACTGTATGCCTTATACCTCGCTCGCTCTAAACACTACAATCCGAGGTGATCACTTTGATTTTACCTAAGCTTATTACTTATTACATATATGCATGCGTGTGCTAGTAGCTGCACCAATGATAAATATAGCAATAATAGTAGGTAGTAATAAATGGCCACAATAATTAAAGCAACTGACCCGATAAATGAATAAAAAAATTAATAAAATTATTGAAAACTATCTTAAAGCTCGACTGTCAATGCTTGATTTATATTAAAAAAAAAGAAAATTAAGAGCGATTATATCAATCGGTCAGATAAACAAATGAATAAATGAAGAATAAATTTAATGAGAGCTATCTTAGAGCTTGGCGGTCAATGCTTGATTTATATTAAAGGAATAAGAGCGATTATATCAGTCGGACAGAAAAATAAATGAATAAATAAACTTAAGCTTCTGTACGATACCCCTTAGATCCGTCGAACTCTGATGGAGGCGCCGGGTACCTGTAGGTACTACTATGGCACGGGTCCCGTGGGTAGAACTAGGAGAGGACTCGGTAATAAAATTGGCCCGGAGATAAGATTGGCTGTAGTGTAGCCCGGAGATAGGATTCTGTAGCCAGGTGATAGAATTGGCCCGGAGTTAGAACCCTGTAATAACCCAATACGCATTAGACAAAGCCCCCTTTCTTTAATGAAAAAAAAACCCTAGCCCCCCTTGCATAAATATATTTTCTTTATAAAACAAATTCTCCCAAAAATTATCAATGGATTTTCAATGACCATCAGCAAATAAAAGGAATACTAAGATACAGATAACTTGAATATAAAAGAGATAGGTATAAATCACCCCTAAATGAAAATATAAACTTCCCCATATGATCAAAACTAAAGTCACATTAAAATAAAAATTCAGATATGATAAAATGGAATAGATAAGATAACATATGGGATGCAAGGCAAATGGTGGACAATGCACAAAAAGGGTTAACACAGATAAAGCAATTAAATCGTTAATTTAGACAAAAAAAACTGTAGCAATAATTACCTCGCTTTTTGACTAAGGGTGGCTAGAGAGTCGACGGGCTCGGTCTTGTACGACGAACTTGGAACGCCTCTAGAAATGATGAAAATGGGCCTTTAGCATCATGGCGTCCCCGTGCTTCACAAGCAATAGAAAAAAATTAATTCCAGAGAGAAATCTTACCTAGTGCAGTAGTTAAATCCCGATAAATCGGTCGTGTCAAAACACAAACAGAAACCAACACAATATCCCCAAAGAAGGATAGTATTAAATTACAATACTTAATTTTGAGTCACTATGACTGCACTAAAGCAAACCTTCTTTTCGCCTCAAAGAGTATTTCTAGAAGAACAAAATCTTCGGTTCCGTCAATTTGCCTTCCCACCTTCACGAGATTAGAAAACTACGCCAGATCAGCAAAACGATAAACTTTAAAAAATCTAAATCGAGCGCAGTAATTTAGGGAAATAGACCATTCCTACTACCCAGTGCTGGCAACAGTACCAGCCGAATATTGCTAGTGTTGGCCGCGTAGAAGATAAACATAAATATCTGAAATATTTAAACCGAAGATAAAATATCAATTGACGGATCTAATGAAGCTTAAAAGCAGGTTTTATTAACACAATTCTTAAAAATATAGAACGGTTTACTGGCCGGTCTACGGTAATGTAATATAAATTAAGCAAAGTTATACTAATAACATAATATCCTATTTTAGTTACTTGATCAAACCTAAGCGAGATGTGGCGTGCTTATCAACTAAAATAAATATAGTCACAAAGTGCCTGAGGGCTACATAAGAGAAAAGCATGATCAAAATAGTTACCCAATGCCACAATAGTGTTATAAAAGCTAATGCAAATATATCGTTAACCTATAATTAGAATAAAATTATTTTACCTTAATAAATGTGGCAACTTTAAGCTTATTGACAGCAAATCGAACCAATAAATTCAGAATTAATTAACCGAAGAGTATTGACCTCTTTTCAATAATTCTCACCGCAAAATACGGCATTTTTTGCTAAATGTAGCATATAAAATGAAATTTAAAAATATTTTGCACTGGTCAAATCAGACTGTTACAGCCTAAGAAACTCGGGTCAATTTGTAGACTCAACGTGACAATCAGGTCTTTCATTATCATGATATACAAAATGGTTTTGTGTAGCGTACTGACTCTCACCACAGCTTAATTGGTGAGATGTTTTCTCTTTTGATTGAAAGCCGTTAAAAACTGTTTTTCAATTAACCTATCTGTCCTTAATTAAACCTCTTAAATACCAGAATTAATCACATCATTTTGTTCCAGGTTTGTCCAAACGGCAGCACGAGCAGCGGCACGTCGGACATGTCAGACTATTTCGAAACATTGTCGCTGTCTTCTCACAGCTCAAGCGTAGAACCTCCGCCGCCCTCTTGTACGCTCAGACCCCGTTCGGGCAACGAATACTTAAGCATGCAACGGCTCATCGCCCCCGTGCCTGAAGAGCACCACTAAAAAACGAAACTAGTCATTCTAAAGTTAGCGAGCAATAATGGATGTTTTAGTTTATTTTGTTGTGTAGATATGGGAGGGGTATATAATTTGTTTAGGAAGGAATACGTTCATCACATCTATATACGAATTGTCCCACCCTCTGGTTATCTTTGGTCAGTTAGGTTAGGTGTGTGTTGGAGATGGTCATCCATATTCTTAAACTTTTCTTGCAGGACACGTCACATCAATAAAGCGCGCCAGTGTAAATGTAGATCAAATAAGGTAGAGGCAGCACAATTAATACTTAACTGTATTAACTGTGGTGATAGCATAGGGTGTGCTCACAAAAAAATCTGCAATGCCATTTTCGGATTATTTGTTCCAAGTGATTAAAATATTATTGCATATCCCTGTATGATTTAGATAATTTTTCGATTGGCGTTGCCGCTCTATATAATACTTTTTTTCTGAGCACAGCTGGCGCGTTGGTGCGCCCTGTCAGATGTGCAAATGATACCTTTGCCAGTATGCATCCTCCTTCTGCAAGTTTACTTTCTTATTATTCAACCACTCCAAAGCACTAATACCTAGGACCCAAGATTGCCGCTTGGGCTAACGCGTATGTTTACCAAATTGCAAAATGTGTGCAGATATTTCATCTTGTAGGTTATCGCATAAGGGCAACGAACTCATTTTAGTGTGATCCATAATAGTTCATGTTTACTAGAGTTAACGTATATACTTAATTTTGATACAGGGTTATTCACGGTAACTGGAATGACAAGATGTAGCTGGTCAAATATTTGGTACTAGACAATCGATTCCAATATTTTTAATTGTACTTGTTTTACTTATGTCGTATTAAAATCTGGGTTCTGTATCTATCTCTTGATGATCCTAGATGTAACCAGTCCTAATTTTCTTTACAAAAAGAGAATATAACATAGCTACATCATTTCTTTGTAATTTGGTGTAATGCCTTCAGCTAATCAAAAATTGGTATTAATGTAATGTTACTTAAATCAAAGCTCGAATAGTGAGTGAAACAATATTCGGAGTAAAGTGACTTCAACTCTACTACTACTTCTCATTTTCAAACGTGCAAAACAATTTAGGCAACGCAGTAAGTCATAAGCCTAAATTATTTTACAATAACTCGAAATGACACTTTTTAGCGTCAATGCAAAGTAGTTTGCCTGCCAGCGAGGGGCGGCAGATAAATGAATTTTCATCATCAACATCAATATTATGGTTTGGTTTAACTTACTGTTACGATAATAATTACGTACTTTAATTGCTCATTTCCAGATCTAATACGAAGTGGTAATGCATATTATAAAAAACATTTGCATTAATGTCAAAGTTCAATTTGTTCTTAAATTGGCCTGCAGCTGCTGCTGCATTTAATAGTTTTTTTATATATAAATCACACTTAAATCGATGGGAAACATTTATTTGCCAGGAAAATGAGATTATTTGATTAAAGTCGGGAACAGTTGTGCAAACTTAAGTTACTAATGTGTTTGTATCTAAACGGAAATTTTTCAAATATAAAGTTCTAATAAACTGTAAAGTCCATATAAATTTAGCTTTAGATTGTAATTAGTAGTAGTAAACTGATACAAGCGGGGTGATATATGAACTAATTATGGATAGATTTCAGAACTCATTATTTAAAAAGGTTTTCCTACTATTATCTGCTTGCTTAATTGGCGACTATTTCCTCTAGTTTTCCAATGAAGGGGGATTTTTATGTAATATTTATATGTGATTTAAGTGGCAAATATTAAGTCATTATTTTTGTTTAACAACCATATTCTTACGAACCATTTGATTTACAGATCGATTCTCCATCTCCTCAGAACGCTAAGTATATAATACTTTTTTGGATTTTGTTTCGTTGTACTTTTTTATGGTTTAAGTAAATAGCAGATAGTGGGAAAATATTATACACAACATCTGTGGTAATAATTGTTTTCACGATATCGGATCTATTTTCGACTATAAAACTCTGTATTACCACCACACCAGTGACAAAAAAAACTATTCCAACAAAATGTATCCCTCATATTATAAGCTTTTCAGTTATCCTTCATACGCAACTCATACCTACACACAGTTAGGACGCTAAGTATCCATTCTGTCATTTTAGTTATTATTAAATATGGTTTAGAACCCAATTTAATTGCGGTACTTAAGTGAAATGTGGTTTTAAAAGGATTTTATACTGTAGCATAGAGTTTATACCTAGTCCCATTTTTAATGTAAAAATTTTAAACGTTTTTGTTTGTAAATTATTAAATATTATACTTATTTAGATTTTAAGTTTACACAGCATTCTATTTGGTGTCTAACTGAAACGGAAATTTTTCGAGTAAAGGTCCTATACGGTACAGGTGTATACATAAACTACTTATTTAAAATATTACATACAATGTATAATCAATTAATCATTTTTCCCTGTATAAATATAATGTATTTACTTAATTAAATAAATTATTCGAGGTAGATGAGGTTTTTATTTCTGTCATCCATATTGCCCAGTGGCGGAGCTAGGCCTGAGTGGTCGCTGTATCAAACTATCTTAAGGGGCTCTCGGATATAGGTCCAAGTTATGGGGGCAGGAGAAATGTTCGCCACAGGCGAAGCCGGAGGTAAATTCGAAATTTTGAGGGTGCCATGCCCAATTTTTACCCAAACGTTGCTAAAATCGTTAAAAAAAAAAACAAAGCCTTCCACGAGCGGACGGAGTGGATTTTACGAAGCATTATGGAAGTTTTACGTTAAGGTTTATATTTTTGTCACTTTCCATAAGAACTCCACGTTAAATTTAGCGAATGTGTTAGAGAAAGTGTCAGCATTTGCTCTCTTTGGTTTGACCATCCTTTTTGTCGCACCACTCTGGGGTAAACCCTCTTTCTCTCGCTCATAATTCCGTAAATCACAATACTTAATATTATATTGTTACGTTTTTCCCGTGGGTTCTGATAAAATTACAACTTTTACTATTTTGCAATAATACTCTCTTTATTCTTTATCACTGTATACAATTAAACACACTAAACTACTCTTATAACTTTACAGCTAGAGGAACTGGTCCGAATATGGGTTGCCCTTTTTATTTTCTGAAATTTCTGACGAATTTTGACTAAAATGAGAATGTATTGTAATGAAAAATCTTGCAACAACATTAAGTAAGAGATTTTTAAAAACATTTTTGCTTTATTTAAAAATAAATACATTTTACTCGAATAAACAGAAAAAAATGTATTTTTGGTAAACCAGACCAGAAGGTGTGGAATATGGGTCATATACCAAAATCAAAATTATATGCTGAACAATAAACATCTAGACATCAAAAAACATCGAATAAGGAAAAGAACGAAGTAATATAGGAATAAAATTCTGGGTAAGAACAAAAGTCACAAACGTAAGCGTGTTTCTCGGCACCAGAACTTTCCATGTGAGACCATAGTTAGCACATTAAGCACTGCACCCATAGTTCTCCGCGTGCATCGTTCGAAAATTTTCCGTCACAGAATAAACAACTAACATCGTCCTTTACAGGCCCGTATTGTCCGATTGGGTCTATGTCCATATCGTCACCTGCTGGCACAATTTTCAAACCTTTTGTTTCTTCCTCTGAACTAGATTTTTCCACGTCAAGATTTTTTCTTACTTCTTTGCCTTTGCTGTTTTAACTCCCTCTTCTGCAAAAACCTGTTTCTTGCCTTTCCCCTTTCCATCTGCTTTCTTTGTAGCTTTGCTTAGCGATTCCTCAAGCTCATTTTTATAAGGAGACGATGTATATATTTGGGATTTTGAGGATTTGCGACCACGAGTGGAATTTCGTGCTTTTACAGCAGGGATAGGTGATATATCAGACGAAGCAACAAAGGATTTTGGAAATGACGCAAGTTTTAAAATTCTCGTATCGGGATCTTTAGAACAACCTGCTTGTGGCTCATTAAAATTTTTGGAAGAGCTTGCTTGGGGTTCTGATTCCAGCTCACAATTAGAGTGATTGTTGGAGTTACCAGTTGTTTCAATTGAATCTGATTCATCTATAGTATGGCTGAAGCGGCCCGTGGCTCTAAAGCCACTCATTGCTATTTCAGCAGTTTCGCTGTTACCTAATAATTCTGTTAAATCAAACTGACTTAAAGGGCGATTATTGATCCTGATCCATTGTCTAATTTCTTCACTATAATACACCTTAAGGGTGATTTGTGTAGCGGCTGTAATTTGTGTGTTGAGTGGGGTGGAAGCGATATAATTAACACATTTTTTTGTCTGGCTATCCTGATAACATCAAGATTACGAGTGTGGCTGTAATGCCCATCTAACAAAAGTAAATCTGGGTCATACTCTGCTGGTTTTATAAATCCAATAAAATGGTTGAACCATTCTGTAAATAGGTTCTTTTGAACCCAGCCACTGCACTGGGGTGTACAGCATATATTGTTGCAGGTGGTGCACCACGTATGAGCTGTTCATTTTTGTTTTTGCGGGGATATATTAACATAGGTGGGACGTACTGTCCCGCTGCACTCATAGCTACAATAAGGGCTACCAGGGAACCACGCTCAGCTGGCGTAATTGCACCAATCTGTCGTTTCCCTTTCCTGCTAATAACTTTGGGAATTCTACTCCGCACCACAGAGAGGCCGATTTCATCGACATTGTATAATCGATGTGGACTAAAATTATATTTTTCATAGGTGGCTTCAAGGTTGTTGAAAAATTCATCAACCTTTTCTTCATTAAATCCTAAAGCCCTGGCAAATGACGTTCCAATTGGTTTCCGAACAGATAAGGAATTAGAGAGTCGCCGCAAGAACGCTTCCAACCAACTTCGTCCCGCTATTCCATTCTTAAAAGGATGACTTATATTATTTTGGACTGCTAATATGCGGCACAAATCTATTCTCGTCGAACCGTAGAACTGACTATCCATCTCTAATACATAGCGCACAAGTTCTTGTTCGAGGTCTACCCCTAATACAGTTTTTCTTCCAAGAAAAGTGTTGGCCACGTGGATAAGAGGAACATCAGTGTTTTTAGACTGTTTTACCAGTCATTGTGAAGTTGATCATGGAACAGAAATTTTTTTAGCAGCAGTCCTGCTTCCTATTCCTCCTATAACTGCAGTCATAGCCTGCTCCATGTCCTGTTTGCTCCAGGTTTTCCATACTTTTTTGCACACATATTTTCTGTTTTTGAATGATCCAGACATTTTCCCTGTAAAAAAGCAAATTAAAGTAACGTGACCCTAATATGGGCCCCGGCCCATATTTCAAACCCTTAAAGGGGCCCATATTTCAACATGGCAATGATATAATAAAAGTGGGGTTATAGCTCAATTTTTTTAAAATAAGCCAGAAATCAATTAGAATTATAAAATATAAGAGTATCACAATCGCGTTGCACTTAAAAAAAAATAAATAAACTAACAGAAATCTAAAAATTATACTTCTAAACCTTACCTTCAATTATTTTCCGAGACCGGCAAAAATACACACAAATATAACCTTGTCTATCTAAGAGCAAGTAAGCAGTAGATGTTAAAAAATTTACTTTCCGAAAGGACCGACCAATTTATGCTACTCAGAAATAGATGGCGCTGACTACTTTATAAAATATCTGTAGAGCCCATATTAAATGCATGGCCCATATTCGGAGCAGTTCCTCTAATAGCTCTTTACGCTATTTATATACAATCTAAAATCTATCACAAATACTCGGGAAGAGGCCACCCTATATGATTCTCGACCAGGGGATCTAGAGAATTCCACAGTTCCTGAATCTTCGCGGCCGGCGATGACTCATACGTAGACGCGGCAAGGCCAGTTCTATAGGGTAGCACAAAAACATTCGGATGGTTGCTAGCCGTGACATTGCCTGCCTCTTAAATCTGATCGTTCCGATCAGCTACTTCATGTCCGTGATATGCTTTGAGCCTGTCGAGGTGCACAACTTTCAGTTTGCTTCCGGGGTTACGTTGAATTCTATACACTACGTCATTAATTCTTTTGATGACTGTATAGGATCCTTCCCATACTGGCGTTCGCTTGGGAGATGATCTTCCTTTGCGGATTATATAACCAGACTTTATCATTCATCTGATATCCCATAGAGTTAGCTTGGAGATCATTGTAAAGACTCAACCAAGGGGCGCTATTTTATATATCCTTGAGTTACCAGTTGAGTCAGGTTCGTTCGTCCAAGGCCCAAATAATAGACTTTGAGTTTACTTAACTCTATGTATTGATTGTATCATTGAACAGTGTTACAATCTTGATAGCTAGGATATTATTGCTTAATGATGATACGCAGCTACATTACATTACCACATATGAACTCTAATCAGGTCAGCGTGTGCCGTGTATTGCTGAGGTGTGCACTAATATGCAGTTTATAAACGGTGTTATAATAATATTTAATAGTTACAGTATCCTGTCGATTATATACAGGGTATATACTTATACCGTTACACCTCCCTCCTTTTTCCAGAAATTTTTTTCTTAGACCTAAAATTTTTCTTCCCTTTTGTGATATGTAACCAATGAAATATTTTAAAGTACATTTGTGTATATGTAACCTTATGTAGCAACGATTTACTTAATCCTATATCTTTTAACATATAAAACCTGTTCTTATGACTATACAATATTTATATGCATGGAAATAGAAGGAAGTGTTTGTTCATTCGGTCACTGGCGAGACGTTCAAACTGTAGTCACATCTTCTCACTAGATCCTGACTGGGGTCATTGACTTGAGGCACAGGTTGGACACTGCCGGCACCATGATTTCACATCCTGGCAGTAGTTGACCCAGTAAAATCTGTCGCGGATCTTGTCAATCGTTCTGTGAACTCCGAGATGAGCACCAAACTTTCCATTATGTACTTCTTCCAGAACTTCCGATACCCTCTTCCTTGGTACCACTAACTGCGTCTTCACTACTTTTCCAGCGACGCTTTCCCAGGCTCGTTTAAGGAGTCGATTTTCAACTACCAGGGAGGGGTCCCACTGAGCCCACAGAAATTTAAAAGTAGATCCCTTAGTTGAAATATATTTCCCGCTTGGTCTTGGTTCACGTTCTTCTTTAGCTTTTAGCACTAGTGCTATTTCACTATCCTCAATCTGATCTTTCTTTAGTTGCTCTGTGGTCCACTGCTGATCAACTTTAAACTTGGTTTGCCTAATGGGAGTGATTCTTTCTCGTTGGTCTATTCTTTAGCAATATGTATAATTATCCTCGCATGACCTTCTGGATAAAGAATTTGTATTATTATGCCATCTTCCTTCCCTGTGCTTAGCCTTAAAGTTATATTGTTTTAACTCTTCCTGAGTTGACTTTGAACTGCTACCGTCTCTGGATAGAGATGTGGACCGTAGTTGTACTCGACTGCCTCTCTTGGAATGCCTAGCCCTGCCACATATATAGCACTGATTTGAAATATTTCGGTTACGTGGCCTATCTTCTAGTGGCTCCGGGAATCTCCCCGTGGTCTGAAGAACTTCGGTTAATTTCTTCAAAATACCGTCCATCTCAGTTAGTTCACAACTGTTCGCCATCTGTTCTTCCTGTTCTACCCAAAACTTCACGGCTGTTATCAAATTTTCTAGACGTAGCATTTTCTGAGTTTCTGGATCTCTGATACCATCCACGAAATATTAGGCAGCAAGTTCCTCTTGAAATTCTTCTGTTGCTCCCGGGTAGGCCAATGAGACTCTTGCAGGTTCTCACCAGGCTTCTGATGTCGGGACTTTACTTGTGCCTGATACAGTTGTCTCCTGCGTTGGTCTCCAAATCGTCTCTCCAGGACACCTACAAGTAGGTCATATTTCCCTTGTTGGCTGATGAGAATGGTCTGTAGTAGTTCCAAGACAGATCCACGAAGCGCTACTACTAGTGACGTAGCCATTTCTTCGGTATTCCAACCGTTGGCAACAGTAGCGTCTTCAAATTGTTTTCTGTACATTGTCCAAGATGTTTGACCATCATACGTTGGAGGTTTTATATTCTGTCCTGTGGCGAATACCCTCTCGGTGGGTCCTCGATTTTTTTAGTCTGGTAACTTCTGCTTGAAGATTCTTCATCTCTTTATGTACGTTCCAACTTCTTTTTTTATATTGTCTACTTCTTTTTCAAATTTCTCATTTTGACCGTCCAATATTTTCTGTAATTTTCCTTGCTCGCCTACAATTACATCCAGCATCCATTTCTGAAGTTGGTTCTGCTCTATTTGCCTTTTATCTTCTTGGTCTTGTAAAATGTTCTGAAGCCGGTCCTGTTCTATTTGCTTTTTACGTTCCTCCGCTTCCCGATCCACTTGACTTCTACGTTCATCCTCTTCCCGATCCGCTCGCCTCTCAGCATTTAATTTATCCATGAAATCGGCCAACATTTTATTCATTTGCTCCATTTCTGCCGTTTGTTGCCTCGTATTGACCATAGAATGTTATAAAACATTCACAGAATCCACCAATCAAAACGGTCTCGTTGACGTACTTGTACCCTCTTCTTTCGTCGAAAAATACTTCACACGTCCGTTCCCTTCACAATCCAACTTCGGACACCAAATGTTACGTTTTCCCATGGGTTCTGATAAAATTACAACTTTTACTATTTTACAATAATACTCTCTTTATTCTTAATCACTGTATACAATTAAGCACACTAAACTACTCTTATAACTTTACAACTAATAGCTCTTTACCATTCAACACTCAATGCTTAACTAACTGCAACTCGCCACTATCTGCTATTTATATACAATCTAAAATCTATCACAAATACTCGGGAAGAAGTGAGGCAACTCTATATGATTCTCGACCAAGGCATCTAGAAAATTCCACAGTTCCTGAATCTTCGCGGCCGGCGATGACTCATACGTAAACGCGGCAAGGCCAGTTTTATAAGGTAGCACAAAAACATTCCGACGGTTGCTAGCCGTGACAATATCATATACCAAACACCAATGAATATGTCTACTGACTCCAGTGTCAATGTGTCGGAGTTACTAATAATTGTAGTTTAAACGAACCGTAACAAAAACCAGAAAATCAGAACTTTACCGACACAACGACACGCATACGATAATTCGGTATTTTCCCGAGGCGCCAGACAATTCAATTTAGAGCTATAGCGCTGTGGCCGCGAATTTTATTATTTATTCATTAGGAATGGGATTTTATCGATATGGTTTAGAAAACGATTGAATAATGTTCTAATTATGACTTTTAATATTAGGTGTAACAATTGATAAATTTAATGATTTTACTAGTTGTGGGTGTGGATAAACGTTTTTCACCTACGGTTGTGGGGTCCTCTAGCTCGGGGACCCCATATCATTGCTACGGCTGATACCGCGGTGGCTACGCCCCTGATATTGCTCATAAGGGCGGCACTGAAAAATATATTAATCGGAAGGAAATAGCCAAGAAAATATAGCACCTCTTATCACCGAATAAGAATATAGGCATAGAGATCAATTTCTTTAAATGGAACACTCAAAATAGTTAGAATTTTGAATCCCACTACATTCTAGATGCATAATAATACTTCAATATCCATACGCAAGTTCAGCTGATGTTTTAATTTCCAAATTTCGAAAGCCTTTGTAATCGAAACTCCCCAACTTAGAGCGGTTTGCACTTTCCTATCTTAGTTTTTCATAGTTTATTAAAATATTTCAATTGACGTCAACTTGCTGCTTGGACAGAAAATAGTTATTTTTGTTACAAGTACCTAAAATGGAGTTTTTCAGGACGAATCATTGCTGTTTCCGGACGAGGCATTAGCCGAGTCCGGAATAGCAGATGAGTCCCGAAAAACTTCATTTAGGTACGTGTGACAAACACTATTTTTTATCATACGCTCCCAAAATTTATCTTTTATTTATACGCTTTTTGCAATTCTTCAGAACGCCTAAACTTGCAAATTTACCATAATTTTTGAAATCATAATGTACGACAAAGTTAGCCTAGAATTTGATATCGTAGCAATTATTTGACAATTTTGTCATGCCATTCGAAATTTTTGACATTTAGACATATTCAGGAATTTTGGAATAGTCCGTAAAGGTTGCCATGACGACTTTTAGGGACTAGGCCTAAAAAGAAGCATTTTACGGACTCAAATGAGTCCGTAAAATAGCTATTTTTGGGAGCGTATGACAAAAATATAATTTTGCTGTTTTACTACAACCATTGATGCTAACCGAAGGATAATTTTTTTAACGAACAAAACTAACTGGAGTTAGTCTAGGACGAATTATTTTTTTGATGTTGCTTTTTCCAGTTGAAAGTCCTTGTCGTTCTTATGCGTGAATATGATTGTTATTTATTCAGCAACTGGCCATAAGTCATTAGCTCATTATTGTTATCATTTCAGGCCAAAAGACACAAGTCAGTTATGACAACTCACAGTTGAGGTTAAATAAAAAACACATTTTTGCAAATCTATAAAACATATAACAAAGTGGATTTTGTTTCAGAGAGAGGAGATGTATACAGTTTTACTCTTGGGTTTTAGCGAGAAAATAATACTTTAAAAATTTACCTCCTAACACTTCTGTGATCCTACTATGATATTAATTTTTGCTTAGAGGGATTTTATTCTTTTAAAAATACAAATAAAATTAGAACCACACACGGGGATATAGTTTTTCTCCTGTTTTGGCGGTAAATTTACCCTGTTAAGATTTAACTCCTTACGCTTCTGCGCTCCTCGTATCCTGGATTTAGAGAAATTGAATAATTTTAATGATAATATTCGAACTACCGGTAGGCGAGACTTAGACCTGGTTTTAGCGGGAAAATTCCCTGTTAGCATTGACCTCCTAGTACTTCTGAGCTCATTGTATGCTCTTAATTTCTTCTTAAAAGGATGTAATGCTTTAAAGTATGCAAATAAATTTACAGCCACACATTGGTGAGGTATATAGTTTTTATCGAGGGATAAACCACCTCTGGAAATCATTGTACATTTTTCTGGGAATCACATGGCAATCAATTAGAAATAGATGGGAATCGCTTGGAAATCCCTAGGAATCACCTGGGAATCACCTGGGAATATATGCGAATCACCTGAGAATCCATTGGCAATCGCTGGAAATCATGTGTTATCGCTGGGAGTCACTTATGCTAACCTAGAAAACGCATGTCATAGCCAAAATTTTTACACAGTTTAAACGACGAGGGGTACCCTTTCTGTTGTGTATTTGCTTCTAAGTTGTGACTAAAAAGTGTTTAGACCCGTAAAATATTGACTAAAATAGTAAGGTTAGTACTCTACTCTATGTTTAATTTTATAAATATCATACTTTGTTGCTTATTATAATACTTATTATACGAAACAAATTCAACAAATTACTGGTTACCTTTACTTGGTGCCTATATAGTATCGTTACACAAATATAGTATGATAATATACGCATAATCGACATTTAATGGCCATTTTAAAAATATTTATTGTAATGCAGACTTAGCTAAAATACTCTGTCCAATAAAAAAGCAAAAAAAAAGACAAAACTCGCCAAAACATGAATCAAATACCTTGTAAAAGAAGCAGCGAAACATGGCATAACAATTTTGGGGTTTTCGAGTGATGGCGATACACGGTGCTTGAAAAGTATGAACATTTTATCAAAATTATCACTAATCTTAGATATTCCATACTCTCCTTATTATCAGGGACGTTAAATAAAAGTTTGATTAGTTAGAATTAAATCTTTGAAATTAATTAATTTTAATTAATTACCAAAATTTTAGGCAGAATTTAATTTGGAAATTTCCACTGTATTTCAAGATACTATATACAATACATATCAACTAAGTTAAAAACTTAGCTTCAGATAAAATGAATTTCAGTGCAATTGACAAAATGAGCTCTGAACGAGTCACAAGTCTACACACGGAAATACCTAATGCTGAAGCTACTAGACAATATTCAATTTTAACACGCTATATATTGGATGCATTTTTATTAAAAGACATCAGTGTGGAAAGGAGAGGATATCTCATTTGGTATACAACTTTTTATGCGCATTTGGAGATGCTGGCTAAAAAAGAATAACGAAATTTATTACTTTAAATACTTACAGGTGCATAGAGTTAAATGCTTAAGGAATTATCCTAGTTATTGAGCAACTTCGTCAAAAACAACTCCCAGAAGCTTTTCGCCCCTGTTTGTTTAGCAGTTAGCCATGAGAAAAAATAATCAGAGTAACATGATCTATGAGCAGTACCTTTTCCACTATGATAAATTATACACTACTTGATCTTTTAAGACGACTAAAACGCATACAAGCTGCATGCATAGCTTGAGCACTGATTTTATATTAGTTTAAATATTTTTTAGGTGCTGAGATCAGATATCCCGACAAGAAAACAAAAGGCTGGGTAATGATTCTTCTGCCTGTCATTTAACTCAGCTTCCATCAGTGGAACTTATTAAGCACATGATCGAAAGAGCCAAAGAAAACGCAACATTGAGTGCTGGACAATTTGGAATGGAAATGGATACTAAAATGTTGATTTCCCAATAAGTGAACTACTCGTGACTGAACCAAATCCATATGGCACAGAACTTGAAGAGGAAGGAGAATTACAAGACAATGTTGTAGATTATAAAAATGAAACTTTGAATGTTGAAACCTCACTCGAATCCGACTTGCCGAAAGAAGACACAGAATTTCTTCAGGTAGTTGGTGATGGTTAGTGATGGAAACACTAGAGGAGAGCAGTCCGTCTTGTGGATGACCCAGATTTGAGTAAAGTCCTTGATAGCTCTGAACATCGAAGAAAAGTGGCGGACCTATCTCTTTAATATCGATACTGCTACGGAAAGTGTTCGAACGAGATGACACTTATGATTCCAACCAGAGTTGTGTCAAACAGAAATGCCCGTCAGACACAAGCTGCTCATCAGCAAGAGTAATAAATAAGTCAACCTTAATTTGGTTCTTTTCAGAGAAGCAGGGACGTTTGTCGATTTTTTTATGTTCGGCACTCACACAACAGGAAAATCCTATGTCACTCAATGAGCGGCGCGCGGAGAAGATGGTGGACATCGGACTAGGTTGTAGTTTTCAGGAAAGACGTTACACGGACAATGGAGTCTCGTAACAGAGACGTCCTAGGTGTTCGCAACTGAATCGTATGTTGATGAGCAGCTTGTGTCTAACGGGCATTTCTGTTTGACACAACTCTGGTTGGAATCATAAGTGTCATCTCATTCGAACACCTTCCGTAGTAGTATCGATAGTAAAGAAATATGTCCGCCATTTTTCTTCGATGTTCGAGCAAGTGTTTGGGTGCCGAGTTCCGCACATGGGATCAGTATTCCAGAGATGATCTGATGTTGTTTTCTACGTTGATGCCCAGCAAGCTTACGAATGAGGCCAAAGTCAGTGTTTGTCCTGTCATTGATAAGTCAGGTCCTGCGGTGTTTGCTTTTTTTGAGAAGACAGCTGCTTGAGTATTTCCTGCGTTAAGCTGAGCATTATTTTCCTCACCCTATTCCACGATAGAGTTCATATCCTCACTGATGGCAGCGGTCATTGGAGTCCGCGACATGAATGAGAATGAGGATATAAGAGTGATGTCGTCTGCAAACTTGTAAATAGAATTGTTTGTCCTGTCTGAGATATCGTTGATATAGAGCACGATCAGTGTGGGAGATAATATACACCCTTGAGGAACTCCGGCATTGATTTTAAATTCCTCCGAGAGATGTTCATCAATAACAACTTGGATGGTTCGATCCCTTAAGAAATTGAAAAGTCATAGAAGCAGTGCTGGTGGTGGTCTGTATGTTGTCAATTTGCTTACCAATCCGTCACTCACGCTATCAAATGCTTTGGATATGTCGAGAGCCACAGCACGAGATTCGCCATAGCTCTCGATGGCTTTGGTCCACAGGTAGGTCACGTAAGTCAGATTTCCCGTTGACATGTGCTTGCGGAAGCCATACTGGCGATCGCTTATGATATAGTTTTAAGAGTTAAAGGAAGGCCCCTAGAAGATATTCAAAAAACAAAGTCGGGAAGCCAAATTAATAAGAATTAAAAAAAGAAAAGTAAACGAAATAGAAGAAATATTAAGCAGGGCGAGAAGCAGGGACAAGACCAAGACCAAGATAGCAGATCTGAATCAGGATCAGAAATAAGTTTGGCTAGTGAAACTCTAAGTGAAGATTTCTCTGATTTAGAAGAACATCTTAGCGAAATCAATGAAATTTCCATTATTTTAGATTCGTATTATGCGGTGTATTTTGACACGCAATTGTATTTAGGGCGAGTAATTTTCTGTAAATTAGGGAAATTTAAAATTAAATTTCTACAACAAGACATAGATAATTTTTAAATGATGTAAAAGACGTACATGGACGCTTTATTTTTTTTATGAACCTGTCATATTAACTGGCAGTGATCCGTTTACTATAAAGAGGGGATTTGCTTGCAATTAAAAGAAATACAAATATTTTAAATATTAATTAGATAAATAATGAGGTATCGTATTTGTAATAAAACCGGCTAGGAATCGGGTGACTGCTTGACGGAATTTAGTGAGGAAATCAGGTAATCAATTGGGAATCATATGGGAATCGCTAAACAAATGGAAATCGCCTGGGAATCATACAAAAGTAGTTGGGAGTCATTGGCAATCAGTGGGAATCATTGTTCAGTGGTTGCCAAATATGGAAATCATTGTACATAGCGGTTGACCCCTCCGTTTTATTTTGATTTTTAACGGGTAAATTGCCGTCATTGCGGAGATAAAGCGACGTTCTATGTATTTCAAGTTGTACCACGAACGGGTGTGCTCTAGCCGTCTGTCGTGACTGTCTGACAGGCGCTGCTGTGGGCGGAATAATGCTGTCGAAATTCTAGGATTATATGCCTTGAAAATATCTATAAAACAGGGAAGTCTCGGCCACATGGCTGCGGTGTTCCAGACTATCCAGATTCCGGGTCACCGACGAGACGCACAGCTCTCTTCTGAATGGAATCCAGCAGCTTTAAGGTGTTCTCATGTGTATATAGTTTTTTGTTGCGAAATAGCGCACCAAGCTTCTGCGAGGCTGATTTTGCGATGTTAGCAACGTGATCATGCCAGGACATATTGGTGTTGACCGAGATACCGAGTAGTCCAATTGATGAGGATGAAGGAATGTTCGATCCTGCCAATGATTTCAGGGCACGCCGTACTGGCTTTCTTGGTAAACGTGGCTCCTTGGATTTTTACAGCATTAAATTGGATTAAATTCCTGTCGCCCCAAGTTCGAACTTTCTCCAGATCTTGATTAATTGTTGTAATTATTGTAATCTGCTCCTGTCTGCGATGATAAGTCTCAGTGGCTGGTAAAGGCTTTTCTGATCTAAATTGGGAGACAAGGGTACTGTTATCTGCAAAACTGTAAACAGGATTATTGGTTTCGGTTAGCAGATCATTAATATAGATGAGGAACAGACTTGGGGAAAGTATTGCGCCCTGAAGCACTCCCGCATTTATGGTGAATGTGTCTGAGATGTGTACATCAATTGCAATGTGCAGAGATCGGTCCTTGAGGAAACTGGCAAACCAGCTGCAGAGAGACGCTGACAGTCCGAAGGACGGTAGTTTGTTAAGTAATCCGTCATGCCAACCTCTGTTGAATGCCTTGGAAATATCTAACGCAATCGCTCGAGGTTCTCCGTAGTTCTCAATTGCCCTACTCTGTATATTATAAGTGACATAGGCCAATATATCTCCTGTCGGTCTCTGTTTACGGGAGCCATATTGGTTATCGCTAATTATTCTGTTGGTCTCGAGGTACATGAGTAGTGTCTGATTGACTACATGTCCCATGACTTTAGAGATTATTGGAAGCAAAGCAATTGGACGATAGTTTGATGACGTGGTTTTCTTGCTTTTTTTAGTACAGGTTGCACTCGAGTGACTTTCCAAGAAGATGGGTAATCCCCTTCCGGTAAGACAGAGAAAAAAGTCTGGAAAAATGGGTGTTAGTTCGTTGGCGCAGTTCTTTAACACGATGGCAGGTATTTCATCTGGTCCTGATGCCTTTTGCGTGTCTAGCTCTATAATTTTACGAATATCACGGTGGGGAAACTTAACTTCTGCCATGGTAATGTTGATGTTGTATATGGTGGGAAGATCCTTGCCTTGGAAGACGTTTTAAGAGGCGTGCGATGAAAACATTTCGGCAAGCATGTTTGCTTTTTCCTTAGCTGTAGTCGCCGTGATGCCGCTTTCGTCCGTCAAAGGTAGGAGAGACGTTTTTGTTTATTACTTACTGCCTTTGCTACCGACCACACAGTTTTACTCTTGATTTTTTACGGGAAAATTCCCTGCTAGCACTGACCTCCTAGTACTTCTGAGCTCCTTGTATGATCTTAATTTCTTCTTAAAAGGATTTAATTCTTTAAAATATGCAAATAAAATTGGAGCCACACATCGGCGAGGTATATAGTTTTTAACGGGAAAATTGCCATCAGAGGAGGTATACATAGTTTTGCTCTTGATTTTTGGCGGGAAAGTTACCCTGTTACCGATTACTTCCTCACGCTTGCGCAATATATAGTTTTACTCTTGGTTTTTGGTGGAAAGATTGCTCTATTAAAATTTACCTCTTTGCGTTTCTGCGCTCCTGGTATAACATGAATTATTGCTTAGAGTAATAATTGTATATTTTTAATGACACAAGTAATAATATAAACACAGATAAGCCAGATATATAGCGTTATTTCGGGTTTATGGCGGGAAAATTCAGCAGTTAAAATTTACCATCTCGTACTTCTTGGCTCCTGGTATCGTATTAAATTTTACTTAGGTAGAAAAATGTTATTATTTTATTAATACAAATAGTATTAGAACTACACAATGCCATGGTATATAGTTTTACTCCCGGTTTTTGGCGGGAAAATTACTCTTTTAAAATGTACCTTCTCGTGCTTCTATGCTCCTGGTATCATAATAATTTTTACTTATAGACACTATATATTTTTACTGATTCAAATAATATTAGAACCACTGATAGGCGAGATAATATATAATTTTACTCCTAGTTTAGTGCGGGAGAAAGTGGTGGAACAAGACACAAAGCAGGCTAAAGACTGAGTCGAGGAAAGCCTTCAATGAAGCCAAAATTCTGGGAAATTTGGATAACTATCATAAAACCCTATCCAAATATAACAAAGAGCTTCGGAGATCCAAAAGAAGGACTTTCAGGTCCTTTTGTGAAGGGATAGATGACTTAGCACCGTCCATTCGTCTATAAAAAGTGCTATCCAAGGAGCACTCAAACGAAATCGGCCTACTAAAGAATAGAGCCCAATGCACCTATGCTGAGACACTTGAAGAAAGTCTAAAGATACTTCTAAAAATACAATTTCCCGGGTCAAACATAAAGAAGAACTGGCACAAGAAGACGAGCCCATTGAAACCGCTCAGCGGCCTACAAAAAGGTTAAAAGGTCTAGCCAACAAAATCTTTATAAAAACACAATCAGATGGGCTATACATAGCTTTAAATCCTATAAATCCCTGGGAGTAGATGGAATCTTGCCAGCATTATTACAACAAGAAATAGAGCACCTACTACCACACATTCAATCAATCTTCACAGCGAGCTTTGCATTGGGCTACATTCCCAAAACCTGGGGGACAGTTAAGGTAGCGTTCATACCAAAGATCACAAGAGGAACTAAAATCTTACCGCCCAATTAGCTTAACCTTCTTCCTTCTTAAAACGATGGAAAGAATTATCGATAGGCACGTCAGGGGCAAGTTCTTTTCTAATGCTACACTGCATTCAAGACAATTCGCATACCATCCATCGAAATCTACCACCCATGCTCTTCAAAGTCTCGTCCGCGATATAGAGAAGGCACTGGCTGAAAAAGAAGTGGCGCTGTGTTCATTTCTAGGCATCTGACAACACCTCACATGAATACATTCAGCGCGCCACAACGCGCAGAGGAGTGTAACCCAAGACTACAAAATAAATAAAATCCATGTTAACCAGCCGTGAAGTCACCGCGACCGTTGGAGAAACAGCCGGCACAGTCAAAGTAATAAAGGGATGCCCTCAAGCCTTCTATCGCCCTTCTAAGCAAAATTAATATTTTTGGTCTCTGGTGGTTGACGATCTACTGATAAGACTGACTGAAGCAGGCTTTTAAGTCCAAGGTTACGCAGATGATCTAGTTATAATAATAAGGGGCAAGCATGACAACGTTTTCTCAGAACGTAAGCAAAGTGCACTCAACTTTGTTAGCACATGGTGTACACAGGAAAGACTATATGGCAACCCAAGCAAAACCGTAGTGATCCCATTAACAATAAGAAGAAAGCTGAACCTTAAAGCACCCACTTTGAGAGGAACAACGGTAGAGCTTTCAAAAGAGTTTAAGTATCTTAGCATCGTTCTTGACCAGAAACTAACCTGGAACCCACACCTGGAAAGAACTATCAAAAAAGCAAGGGTAGCGCTTTGGGCCTGTCAAAGACTCTTTGGTGAAACATGGGGGCTAAGACCTTCTATCATCTGGTGGTCCTATAGCACTGTTGTTAATCCTATTAGAACCTACACCTGCTTGGTGTGGTGGGTAAAAACAAAGGAAATAATAACACAGCCAAAGCTAACAAGAGTACAAAGGCTCGCCTGTCTGGGTACAACAGAGGCTATGAAAACGTGCCGTGCTCTAGAAACCCTACTTGACCTTCCTCCGCTGCACATATGCATAGAAAAGGAGGCCTAGACTAGTGTGTATAGAGTCACTCAGACACAAAAACTGACTGGTCACGTTAAAATTCTGAAGGACATCCAACCGAACCGATTCAATGGCAACAAAACTCCATTTTGATCGCTCCTTTGAAGTGGTAATTGCAGACCGCAATACTACACGGAAAGACTAAAACAACTAAAGAGGGGATCACTTGTCTGGTACACAGATGCCCTTTTGCTGGCCTGTCTATGGCATCACTAGAGGACAAGTAATGAATGAACTCAGAAATTGGGAAAAAAGGCGGAAAAACACATGGGGCCAATGCACCTGGGCAGAGACAGGCCAAGAGACTCATCTATCACTCGCCTAACTACACAAAAAAGTTTTTCAAGCTACAAAAAATAACGAGAAAAAACTGGTCGTAGACCTTCTCACTGGACATGTCCTCTGGAGGTACCAACTCAAGAAAATGGGGAAAACCACTGACGAAGAATGAAGATTCTGCCAAACTATGGCTGAAACGTCAGAGCACTTACTCTGCGAATGTTAGGCGCTGACTCGCCAACGGTTGAGGCATCTCAAAAATGCACTTGTGGCACCGAGGGATCTATAAAAGCTCAACCTTCGAAATATTCTGAGATTCTCGAAGGAGATAGGAATCTTGCCGAGCGACCCCTCTACCTACCATGCTATACCATACCATACACGTTACCGAGGTATATAGTTTTACTCCCGGTTTTTGGTGGGAAATTTACTCTTTTAAAATTTACCTCCTTGTGCTTCTCTAGTTATGGTATTATAATATTTGCTTATAGAATTTATATACTTTTACTGATTTAAACAATATCACAATCACTGATATGGTTTACTCTTTAGTTTATGGCGGTTAAATTACTCAGCGCGCGTCTGCACTCCTGGTATGATACTAATTTTTGCTTAAACGTATTTTATTATTTTAATAATACAAATAATATTAGAACCACGCATTGGCGAGATATGTTTTTGGCGGAAAAATTGCCCAGTTAAAATTTACCTCCTCGGACTTCTGCGCTCCTGATATGATATTAATATTTGCTTAGAGATTTTATCCTTTTAATGATATTAGTTTTGCGGAAACATTTCCCAATTGAAATTTACCTCCTCCCAGCTTTTGAGCTTCTGATACGGTATGAATTTTTGCTTAGCGAAATATTCATCGAGGATTAAAATCTTTGTCTATTAATTCTTCCTTACTTTAGACTCGAATGAGTTTGTTGTTGGCGTAAAATCCCTTTAGTTGAAATAAGAATCAAACGATGGTGATTTTTCAATTAAGATACATTTTGTAAAAGGTTCATAGAAGTGTATAAATAGAACTTATTCCTTGGTAATGTTAATGTTAAGATTTTCTTCATGCAGGCATTATTATCAGGAAATAAGTATTCCATAATTTAGCGATGCTACTTAATTACAAAATTTCCCTGGAATATTACAATCACATAAGCTAGGGCACCTGATATTATGTTGGTAGGTCGGTTGCTAGAATCAGTATGAACTAAGATTCTCAACTCAACTACCTCTTGACTTTTGGAGGATTAAATACATAGGTAATATTTCTTTAAACTACGTTGAGGAACTAACTATATTTTGGTATATTTTGTCACACCTACAAAGACAAATTAGCTATCTGTGGCACACGCTTAGTGTTTAAGCATATACGTTATCAAATTATAAAATTATATTGGGAATAAACATTCCAATCTAAAGGTATCGAATTAACAATGAAGTGAATCTAAGGGTGCGACCATGTGAGGTGGTGAGCTAAGAAGAAGAAGTAAGATAAGAGAAGATGAGCAGCGCGATGTGGATCTCCTAGTAAGCAAATTACCAGTGGCGTATGGAATATCCCAGTGAAGCGGTGAGTTAAGAGGTACCGCGAGGAGGGTCGCGATGTGTTCGTCTAAAATCAAAGCATTTTGATTTTCAGGCGGTGTAGTCAATACTCAATACTGACTCAATAGCAGGTATTATTGGTGTAGTGCGCTCGAAGCGGACATCGGCTTTAGCAAAGCTGCCAGACGGCAAAGAAATAATGTTGAACATGGAAATGCAACAGACCGTTTACAGACACGTTTATGGCTTTGAGGAACCCTTCCAGCCCCAGTAGAACGTGACAATTGCATCTCCACATTCGGTGAGCTATTTGCCTCATTCTCAGGCATATATGCCATTTTATCACACGGTTCCAGTTCATGGGATGCATTGACCATTGTCGCTTAGGCCGAATTAAATTAGGTATGATGTAGATTGTAGATATTTCAATGTCAAATGACTACTTCCTGTTAGCAAAAGAAATCGAGTCTTCTTCGAGAGCATCTTGATACTGACTAACGACCGGCATCACGCCATGCAACGCTAGATTCACCTCCCCACTATGGTAAAGCACATCCCTCATCTCACCTATATCCACATACCACCTAACTTAAGTGCCTTTATTTGCCGCTTACCTTTTAGCTATACGACGCGACGCGACGTCTCAAGATCGCTACGACGCGAAGTCATAAGATGTGCTACGACGCCAACGGCAAAAGCCTTTAAGATGTCTACGTTCATCTGGCTGTCGTTTCTTATGCCAAAGGAATAAAGAATAGAATTTCTTAGTTTTGTCGTTATGCTGACCATAAGCCACAATATATTGAATTTGTCCTCATCATGTGAATCAAATAAGGCTTTATCACACAAAAATTTTGCTCATAGCTTAATCTTCTATCCCAAAATGTACTAAAGTTTTATACGTATATGGACACGCTACTAGTTTATATGATATTAAAGCTGAAAACCATAAAACTAGTCAAGAACAAATATTTGGAAAAAATCCATGTTCAAGATTAGCTCACCCTGTTAATACAAAAAAAAAACTAAAACAAAGAGAAAAAACGAGGTCATAGAAAGTGAGGCATCGTAAAGATGCACCGCGGTCGGTCGGGCCAAGGCAATTTGTTATCTAAATGTGTCAATGGTGACAAAAGAACTGCGGTAAGGGTAATGACATAATAATGAACACAGGTCGACGATTAGTAGCAAACTATTTTAAAGTCATTTCATATTTGTATTTATTTACGTTAAATGAATTATTACCTTCAAGGCAAAGAACGGCCGGATTTTTCATTTAAAAATATGGGCAATTGCCCATGGTCCCATTGTCCCAAGCTATCTTGGAGGCTCCCGAGATTACTACGAATGTTATTTTTCCTACAACCACTTATGAAAATGAGAAGAAAAAAAATACAGTTAACGTGGCTAGACAGCGCCTTAAATCACACGACTATTGAGAAAATTTTCAACACGCATAATTATTTGAATAGATGGCCAATGCTGTCAACTGATTTATCATTTTCACTTGACAAATATCCATGACGCGACAAGTACTTTTCAATACGCGCATACGTGTTGAAAAGTAGATTTCATCAACACGAGTGTTTTATCAATCGTTTTCTTAAGAATCTAGAGGGTACTTTTTATGTCATTTTCCTAGGTGGTTGTAGGAAAAATTGTTTACCTTACTCGTGTGAAACTACCTTTCCCAACGAGGAAGATTTCCGCACTAAATATCCTCTTCGTTTGGAAAATAATACTTTCAACACTCGTTATGTAATATACTCAGTGTGGGACTGGGCCGCCGGTCTACCGGTCTGTAGACCGGTGGGCACTCTCGCCAATAATTTGAGGCCTTTTCAGTTATCATTTAATTATCTGTTTGCTTTTCCTTAAAGTCATGAATTAGATTACAGGAAACTTTTGTTTCTTAAACGACAGATGCAGATTTGTCAGAACTTCCTTTTGCACGTCAACTATCTAATGGCGAATGCGTTCCAAGTAATTATGGTAATAGCTGAATAAGCTTTTGGACAGTTTCATGGTATTTAGTGACACAAAATCAGTAAATCAGTGAAACAAGAATCAGGTAATTATCCTCCTCTCCTCCCCACAGCTGGAAAATAAAATAGGCGGAAAATATAGGGCACCAAAATTTAAAAAAGTTTTTACAAATATGTTGCCACGCACATTATCTTCTAATTTTATTTATTTAGTTTCACTTCAGATTAGAAGAAACTGAGATTTAACAAAGAGACAAGTTTAACATTAAGTTATGAATATTTGCGTAGGTCAGAGCGAACTGTCTTTGAAGCATGCGAATTATGCCTTAGCTCAAATTTCGGTGAGTGGGGGATGGAGTTATTTATTTCAAAGGCGCCATCAACTTGTAGACGACATAAGTCAGACAATCCGTAAGTTGTAATATGAAATTTGCTTTGGCTTAGAAATTAGAATTCACGTTCCTGAGACATACCTAATATCATTTTATAATATAAAATGCTAACATTAATTAAATAGTTACTTTCAGTTGAGGCAAACATATATGTGGCCCCCTTCTCAATTTCCGGACGACAACGAAATAAAGGTATTGCCAAAAAAAATGGTTAAAGCACTTCGAGACATGGATACAAATTGCTGGATTTAACCTAAAATTAATTGGAGAAATATTACTATAATGTAATTATGACAAATGTAATGATACAGTTAACGTAGCTAGAAAGCGCCCTATATCACAAGAGTGGTAAAACTTTTTAAACGCCCGTAATTAGTTGAATAGATGGTCAATGCTGTCAATTTTTCATTTAATATTTTCACTTTACAGATGTAGATGACGCGACGAGTACTTTTCAACACATGCACAGGTAATGAATAATGGATTTCAACGCTACTGTTTGATCAATCGTTTTCATAAGAATAAAAAATTTACAATATTAATTGGTACACTAATCTACTTATATCAAATACTTACTTACTTACTTTCCAAGTTTGGCTCATATGATATCTTTCCAAAAAATAGCGGTTGCAATAACCTTGTCGTTACATAAAATTAAGTCTTCATGCGTGCATCCTTCTTCCAGTCGTGGCTCATATCCTGGGGCTGGCCACATGAACACAGCACATCATCGTTCTCAGACATTTCCCACCTCAACAAATTTGTCTTGCACCTTGCCACTCCTGTCCTTAGCTGATTTAGGGGTTTCCATACCGCGAAAGGGAGGTGTTTTCCTGGAGCCATTTCTTCTTTTGGGGATTCCCGAGTAGTTAGCTGTTGGGTCCACCCAGTGATACGGTTATTTTATATGGACCCCTCGAATATGTGTGATCTTGCCATAAAGCTCTTCCTTGATCTTAGGCGTCGACCGGCTGGCTCGTGTTGGTGCAGAGGATGGCGTGCATCGGTTTCCTGTTTCGTCCTTTCAGCATCCGTGGCGACAGCTCTTCGCACAGATGGGGGTGCCACGCCAATAAGTGGATACCAACTATCAACTGGAGTTGGCTTTAGGCACCCTATCACGATTCTTGCTGTCTCGTTGATAGCGACGTCCACATGTTTCGCGTGAGCTGAAGCTGCCCAAACCGGTGCGGCGTATTTCGCAGTGGACACACAGAGCGCCAGAGCCGAGCTTCTGAGCGTTTCTGGTTGAGCTCCCCATGCTGTACCTGTGAGTTTTCGCAATATATTATTTCGCGCACTAACTTTGCTTTTAATATTGATGCAGTGTTGTCTGAAGGACAGAGTACGGTCCAGGGTCAGGCCCCAATATCTCGACGTCGGGCAGTGCTCCAGTCGGTCGCCTCGCCAATGTATCTCAAACTCACGCCGCGCTTCTTTGTTTTTCAGGTGGAGGGCACAGACATGCGTCTTGCTGGGGTTCGGCTTTAGGTGATTTTTCTGGCAATAGATTGCCAGTTCCTCAAGGGCGACCTCCAACTTCTCCTCCACCTCGGTAAACTCAGTGCCCTGGGCTGCCACCGCTGTATCATAGACATAGATGAATTGTCTTATATTGTCAGGAATCTTGGTCGTTCGTGGACACGTTGTACAAGAGTGGGGACAGGACACTGCCTTGCGGCAGTCTGTTCTTCTGTGCTCTCCATCTGCTATTCTTGTTTTGGAGTTAATCATAAAATCTCCTGTTCTGGAGGAACAGACCGATGACCATAGTAAGCCTATAGTCTTTTGTTGTATCATAAAGCTTTCTCAAGAGCCTCCTACAGTGTCATAAGCGGCTGTCAAATCGATGAACGTCACTCCAGTAATCTTCCTTCTCTCAAAGCCATCCTCTATGTGCTGAATTAGGTTGAGGATTTGGCTACAGCATGATTTCCCTGAACGAAAGCCGACTTGCTGTTCGATAATCTTGGCATCCAAAGTCTCCGCTGTTCGGTTTAGAATGAATCGCTCCAGCAGTTTGAAGAGTTGGCACAGAAGGGACACGGGCCTGAAGTTCCTAGGGTCATTCGGTTCCTTGCCAGGTTTTAGTTACGTGACCACACGAGCCTTCCTCTATTCTTTTGGGATCTTCAGATGGCTCTTTACCTCCATATTTTATGAGTTCATTGGGATGTCGTCCACTCCCGGAGCTTTTCTGTTTTTCAGGTTTTTAATCTTCATACTAACTTCCTCTTCTGTAACCGTTAATCTATTCGCGATCCTTTCCTCTGTTTCCTGTGATTGAGGTTCTTCCGTATTGTCAGTATTATCATATAGGTTTCTAAAATATGTTTCCCATTCGTTCAGAGGAACCCTTTTGGTCTGGATGTATTCGTTTACGGGTTTCTTTATGTTTTTGAGCATCTTCCAAACTTTCCTCTGGGCTCCATAAAGATCGTGTTCCATGTCTGTGGAGAACTTCTACCAGTATTCTCTTTTGATTCTTCTGCCGCGTTGGCTCTATTTCTTGTTTCTTCATAACTATTGCAGTTTTCCGCTGTTGGTGTACTTTTACATGGTAAGTGGCTTTCCTTTTTTTCATCAGCCAGTCTTTTTACCTCCTGTGTAAACCAAGGCTTGGTTTTGTTTTGCGAGTTTAAGTCTATAGTTCTTTTCCTTATTGATTCGTTAGCTGACTCTTGTATGCATCTCTTAATTATATTCCAGCTGTCCTCCACATTCTTGTCTGTTATGTTTCCCGATGTAAGTTTTCCACTTAGTCTGTTTTCATATTTGGTGCAGTCGTTATCCAATGATTCTATGTTGTATTTTTCAATCATCATTGGTATTTGCTTTATTCTTCGCTGTCTCTCCATGACGAACCTTCCGAGAACTAGGTTGTGATCTGTGCCGGTGTTAGCAGAGGTTAGTACTCTTATGTCTTGTATTTCATTCGGTGTGATATATTTATTCGTTATTATATAATAGATGGTTGATTTCTGACCACTGGTATTGCAGAAAGTGTATTCATGTTGGTCTTTGTGAGGAAAATAGGTGTTGTTTATCGGCAATTCGTTTCTTGCGAAGAAGTTGTTCAGTTGGTCTCTGTTTTCATTTAATAGGTGCTTGTTAAATCTTTGCTTAACTTCGGGAATTTCGTCTGAGCCAATTCTAGCATTGAAGTCTTCGACTAGGATTACTTTTCCATTGTTGTTTATTTGGGCAATGGTGATTTGTAGCTTCTCATAGCAACTATCTGATTCCTCTCTTGGTTTGGACATGTCCGGGGCGTAGATACTTACAAGATGCAGTGGGCCTTTGGGGAAAGTAAGTGTGACTTTCAATATTCTGTCGCTTACGTAGTCGACGTCTTCTATTATGTCAGTGTACCCTTCGTGTAGAAGATTACCGTACTTGTTCATCTTCAAGAGTATTTCCTGATCCCTTCCGTTCCATGATGTAACATTCCAGCATGCTATTCTAGTAGTTTTCCGTTTTTGCTTAATCATTTTCCGCGCGTGGGTTGTTTCCAGTGATCCGTCCATTTTCCGAGGCGGGACCTTCTTCTCTATTATTTCTTAAGAATTTAAAGAGTTCTTTTCGTGTCATTTTTATAGGTGGTCGTAGAAAAAAATAGTGTGCATTACTCATGTGAAAGGACGCTTTCAAACGAGGAGGTTTTCCGCACTAAATATCCTCTTCGTTTGGAAACTAATACTTTCAACACTCGCTATGTATGTATAATATGTATGTTATTTTACTATGCAGGCTAGAAAGAAATTTTGGAAAACCAAAACCTATCATTCGTAACAAAACGCTGCTCGACCAGACAACGGAAGTTATATAATTTGAAAAATCGTGCTTTTGACGTTTTCATTTCAAAAAGAATTCTAACTTAAGTGAGGAATTTTAAAAATAGGACGTCCTTTAGTAATATGGAAGGCTCCTTAGGGAATCGAGATTTGACAATTTGTTGTTATTTTTTGCTACTGACAGAATCGGCTATCTGCTAGGCATAGATTCAGATAACTTAGTGATTTTTGAAAAATAAATACATGAACATTGTAAAATTATTATAAAATATCTGTTTGTTTTAACCTAACTTAATTTTTCAAAATTAAAATTTCAAAAATAAGCCAGTAACCAACTTAAATGTGTATAATTAGACACATTTGAGTTCCAGCGGTTCAGACGAAAGGCTATTTTCTACACTAAAACTGGTAAAGTCCTATCTTCGAACTTGCTCAGGGAACAAAGATATATTGAAATAAAATGCTTCTTGCTTTCCTGGGTTGTGAATGAAACTGAGACGTCATGTAACACTTCAGATTTAACGCATCAGACATATTATGATTAACGTTAACGTTCATTCGGGTAATTTTTTAAGTTATTCATTTTTCAAAACGGCTGCGAGTGAAAATTTGGGATTTGGCACGTTTGTAGGCAACACATGGAGGTAGCCGACGGTTATTTGTTTTTGGCGATCCGATTTTCCGTTTTCGAGTTATTACGTCACATGTGCGCTTTTCTTAAATTTTGCCTTAATACACGATAACTGCCGAAAAAATTCATTAATTTTGACATTTTCCGGCTACAATCGGAAAATGCCGAATTTTTTTCGGGCGTGTATATTTTTCAAAAGAGTTTAGTTTGTGTCGTTCTAGACCTACTTTACGGGTCGATCGTTTGGTTCAAGGAAACGGAAAGGCAGAGCATACAATCAGCTCTCAACAAAGCACAACCCCTGGGGTGCATAAGCATAACAGGCGCAAAGAAAACTTGACCAACAGCAGCAATCGAGTCAATTGTGGGCTTCGCACCTCTACACATTGTTGTAGAGGGAGCAGCTATACAAGCAATGCCTAGATTCACAAAAGGGAAAGCGGGCGAAAGGGGATGGCTTAGAAAGAGTGAGTTAACATCCCTGACAGCATATATCACTTCTTGGGCTTCCCAGGTACCATATAGTCAAAAGACACAATTTTGAAAAATGCTTCACGATCGTGATAAGAAGTACAGAAGAATGGAAAAGAACACTACTTGAACTACTGCATTCTCACATCGCAGCAAAGTGCCTTAAAATGGAACACAGATGGGGCAAGAACTGAAGAGGTGACCGGAGCCTGAATATTTGAGCCAGGAACCAAATTCTTCGAAGCAACGGGAAATCACCCAGACATATTCCAGGCGCCATAAGAAGATGTGCGCAGTTCAACTTCGAGAGAAACTATAGAAAGAAAGAGATTGTCATCTTCTCAGACTGACAAGCAGCCATCAAAGCGCTGAGCTCAACGACAATCAGCTCAAGAATGGTATAATAATGCCTAGATAGGCTAAATAAACTAGGCAAGAATAACAAAATATCCCTTCAATGGGTGCCAGGACACGCTGGGATAGAAGGCAACGAAAAAGCAGACCAATTGGCAAAATGAGCCAGAACCTTTCTATGGCATAGGGACGCACACCTACAACTAACCCAAACTAACCCAAATGGATCAGTCTATGGGAACGCCTTGCAAAATTTAGGCAATCAAAGATGTTTCTAGGGCCCCCTCACCCAGGAAGATCAAAATACCTTATAACACTGAGTAAGAACAATTTCCGCATTCTGACCGGCTCTCTGACGGGCCACCACCGGTTAACAAGGCACTTGGAGAGAATAAAAAGTGAGAGCGGGGACAGTTGCCGGTTCTGTGAGGAGGGGGAGAAAACCCCGGAACATCTTCTCATGGAGTGCGAAGCGGTCGCTAACAGGCAAATGGCCTGCTTCTGATCGTCGAACTGGAGGAACTTTCATCCATAGAATCATCCAGACTACTTGCTTTTATCAAAGCACTGAAGCTTTATGAGGTACTCTGATTAAGAATCACATCAACGAAAGCACTATGGAAGGGGGACACAATAGATCTGTACAAGTTGCAGTGTATTAACACCCCCTGGATCATTCATTAATTCATTCATTGTGTCGTTCTAGTGCCGATAAGAAAAACCCATGACCCATGAGGAATTTCTAGGAGAAAAACTCTCTTTTAAAATGTCGAAAAAATTTATTTTTGAGGGAAAATGTACATCGATTTCTAGGTTTTTGTTTTTTTTTTCTCGAAAAATATTTTTTTATAGAAAAATGGATTACTTGGCGAGAATCCATATAATTTGTAAAAAATAGCACAAGAGGACATTTTAGAAATGATGATGCCTTTTATACAGAATGGGCTAATTAAATTTAAAGTTTTCGCAATTTCGAATTCTGACACGGTACATATTGTAAACGATTAATTTTTAGTAACACGTTTTATCTCGCCAATATTATTACAGCCACTAATATTTCCGCCTTACACCTTAAAACTTCGCCAGTATAGTCATCATAATTACATAACGCCATGATTAGATTCTCTTGCTGCGCCATTTTTGCGTTTCGTCCCGGGTCTACTTATTGTACTCGTCAGTAAGGCATAGGTAGACCCTGCCTTATACGCCGGGGTTGTCACGTCCTCACCTATTTGAACGTTGCGCGTCGCCCTTACAAAATTTGCTTGTTACAATATTATTTATTACTGGAAAAGCGAATAATCTGGAGTAAATTCTCGTTTTTGAAGTTTTCACTTCTGTTGTTTTCTGATTTTTTTGTATATTGAGTAGGTATAACGTTCTAAATGTATTAACTGTAATTTTTTGTTATACTCGGGTATCAAGTAGAAAAAGTTTAAATGCAAGAGTTTTATAGAATTTTCTGTTAATTACCTGGATTTGTGTCAGAATAAATAAATGACCATCACAAAGCTGTCAAAAAATATCAACCCGCGTTTCTTATTAGTGGAATTGTATTATTCCGAGCGTCCGTTTGTTATATGCGTTTGAAACTTTTATTTTGAAAACTAATTGAAAGTAATGACAAAACCCTCTCTTTAACATTAATAAAAGAAAGAGAAGGGTTTAAACTAAAGTTGGTCTAGTGCATTGATCTTAGGGCACAGTTTTAATCTTCAAGGTAGAGGTATCAAACGTGATATATTCGGAACCAGTATCGAGCGAACTATCCAATAATCGAACTATAAACAGGGTATTTCATTGAAAAATTCGCAAGTTGTTATTTTTCGCTGCTTTTTTTCTGATAAAAATCCTAACAATTCATGATAAATCCTACAACTTTTGCATTTTAGCTTTCTTTGTATATAATAAAATGACCATACAGTTTATCAAAATATGAGGAACCACCCTGTACCAAAAAGAAATGAAATTGATAAAAAGTATGTCCATTATGAAACGGTGTGAAAAGTATTAATTGATTGTTATTTAATTATCTTATTCGCTCAAAGTTTTTTAAATATTGGTTATTGGTTGAAGAAGTCTTTTTATTTTCCTGTTTATTGTTTTCATTTAAGAGAAACTAATAACCACGCGTCGTGACATAGTGCATTTACTGAATCCATTGCGGCCCATCGGTGTATTTTAAAATAGGTATCTATTAACAAGATATTTGCATACTCTTACATAATACGCGTGCAAACAGCTTTAATGAAAGTTTTGTAAATATCGAATACAATCGGATAAATATTAACGAAAGAGAGAAGCAAATCGAGTTACAAATAAAGAATTTACAAAAATGGGCATTATCTACTTCCTTTACAATCAGATAATATAGCTGGATTAGCGAGTAATGCTGTCTGGAAGTTTCTAATTAAACAATTGCGTTTGCGAGCATTACGAATCCAAATAATCATTCTTGTACAAAAATTCAACTGGTCATTTTTACAGAGTGGGTCTTGAAAAGTAACTCTGAGACTGGAAATATGCTTATGATTTTTTCTAATTTTTAAAAAATATTCTATTTGCATATTAACAAAATCCTCCGCTTTTAGAACCGTTTCCATTTTTAGAATTCCTATGTGCATATTGCGGATATAAAATCACATCGAAATTAAACTACTAGTAGAATTTTAGGCTGAAAATTAAATCAAATTCAAAATTCTATGACGATGAATTCAGTATGGCTTATATCGATGGTTAAACGGTAAAAGGCCCTATCCCGCAAATGATATACATAAAAAAATGCATATTTAATTATATTCACTTAAAACAATATAAATGTGGCTTAAGCCTTTTTTTCCTAAACTGTTTTTATTTAGTGCATGCAGTTTTGTGGGTTAGATCATCAAATAAATTTAAAATTGTTTCAATTTTGGAGAAATTTGTCTTTTAACTTAATGTTTCTTTTAAAGAAAGAGTAATGTAAGATCAATTATTTATTTATTAAGAACAACACTGACTTTTAAATCTCTTCAAAAGATTGCCTGAAAATATTTGAAATTTGCAGTTCTACGAAATCCTTAAAACTTTTAATGTTATTTAATGAAATGTTAAAAAACCTTTGTTGCCTTTAAAATTAAAAGTTTTATCCTGAGTAACAAAATAAAATTTAATCGCTAACAGCTAATTCCAAAAATAAAAATATTTTGTTAAGACGATTCAGTGGTCATCTTCTTCATAGGTTTCAGGTAAGGTCGAATCAAGCGAATTCTTTGAAGTTAACGATTGATAAATTTAGATAAAGCTCTTATTTTTTGTGGTAGGTATTTCTAGAGGTCCACTATATAACGCACCTGAATCCAGAAATCTTGAACCTCTAAGAGTAAATAAATAAAATTAACTTTATCTTTAAGAAAATATCTAAACTGAATTCCGTTTGATCATTTTAGAAAAATCATCTGTCCATAATATCCAGATATCTAATTATGTTTGTATCTTTTTAATTTTATCTGACCAAATCCTTTTTTTAATTACCTTGAAGTCGGAAATATCCATGTATTTTATTATTAACGGGCAAGGATTTACCCTTGCATTTCATAATACAATTATTGGCCATACTAGGTGCCCATACCAAAATGTTTTGTGTAAACATCTATTGCTCCATGAATACTCTCCACTGGCATGTAAGTGTGGCCCGGGATTAAAAAAGTAATTTTTATAAGAGTTATGTTTCTTGCAAATTTAAATTTTAAAAATTGCCATATATATTTTCACCGCTACAAGAATCATACTATAGCAATTTCCCTCATGCTTGCAGCCTAGTTAATATATGTACAGGGTGTCCGGTTATAAATGTAACCTCCCTTTAACTTTTTTATTTACCCTCGTATAAAAAAATGTTAAGTACAAAAGTTGTAAGGATCTTCATATAGTTTTCTGCGGTGTTATTAGAAAAACAAATGAACATCGAAATTCTACTGTGCAAATTAAATTAATGTTTTTTTAAATGGGACACCCTGTATACTCTTCCGGATATCGGTAGAGCTCTTTAAGATGAGTTCAGTAATATAAGGTTTGTTGGGTCTAGCTATAATAGTCACCACGTAAATTGCAAGAATGTCGGGTATCTGATTATTACTGAACCCCTCTCCTAAATTCTTTATTTGGTGACCTAGAATAAAATGTTGTATACAAAAGTTGTAGGTTCCTTCAGAAAGTTTTCAGCGGTGATACTAGAAAAACAATTGAACATCAGAAAAGCTTCTGAAGGAAGACTTTTTTTCTAGCTCACCAAATAAATAATTTAGGAGAGGGGTTCAGTAATAATCAGATACCCGACATTCTTGCAATGTACGTGGTAACTATTATAGCTAGACCCAACAAACCTTATATTACTGAACTCGCCTTAAAGAGCTCTATCGATATCCGGAAGAATATACAGAGTGTCCCATTAAAAAAACATTAATTTAATCTGCACAGTAGAATTTTGATGTTCAATTGTTTTTCTAGTAACACCGCAAAAAACTGTATGAAAATCCTTACAACTTTAACCGGACACCCTGTACAATATTTTTATCGGTGATGTAGCTTGCTCATAAAGTTTTTTTATTGCTGCTATAACCGTGTTGTTTATGGACGACTTTTCTAGTGCCTTCCATAGCTTTTGTACCGGAACAGTATCATAGGCTTTTGTGAGATCAACGAACAGCAAGTAAACGTCTCTGTTTGTTACAACTTTTTTTTCATTTAGCTGAGTCAAACTAAAGATGTGGTCTACACAAGATCGGCCTGCACGGAATCCCGCTTGTTCTTCTATTTCACTTGGTGTATATTCTCCCTCTATAATGTTTTTAAGTATTTTTTCGTAGAGTCTGCTCATTGTAATCGTAACGGAAATGCATCTATAGTTTGAGCAGTTGTCTCCTCTTCCTTTTTTATGGATGGGTGTTATCCATGCCTCTTTCCAGCTAGATGGTATTTCTTCACCGTTGATGTAACTGGCGAACAGTTTTTTCAGGAGTTTCTTCAGCTTGTGTGTCCCATTCCTTAGCAACTCAGCAGGTATTCCTTCTGATCCAGGGGCTTTCTTATATTTTAAGCTTCTAATTGCCCATTCTGCTATATTTTCATCCACATCTATATGATGTCCTTGAATAATGTATGGTGCGGGTGAGCATGTGAGATATTGCACTCTGTCCTCTTTTAGTTCCCTAGAGTAGTGCTGTTTCCACTGAGATCGATCTGAATTGGTTGAATATTTATTTTGTTTGTATTATCTTGTTTTAAGGTTCTGATCCGTTTCCACGCCTCCGATGATCTTGTTCCGCCAATATAGCTGTCTACTTCTTTGCGTTTTTTCTCCCATGTTTCGTTTTGTTTTTGGCAATAAGATCTATGAATTTAGCTTGTTCTTGCTTATATAAGTTATGATCATTTGCGTGTTTTGTATTCAGCCATTTCTTAAATTCTCTGTGTTTTATGTTTCTTTGAACTTCTAGTTTTGAATTCCACGTTATATTGGCTCTTTTTACTCCAGACCTTTTGTTTTCCACACAGAGTGCAATGACTCCACTATATGCTGATATAGGAAAGTGGTTTCTCGTGTAATATTCTATTCATTTAATTTTTGGTCTAGGCCATTCTGAAATGGCATTTTAGTGCTTGGTTCTTTTAGGCCAACAAGGTTATACCTGCACTGCTCTATTTTATTTTTGGCTGGAAGAGTCAGTTCGGTTTTGGTCAGTGTTGAACTTAATTCTAAACTTAGAGATAAGTGATAAGTGATCTGTGCCACACTCTATTCCTCTGAATATTTCATTAACTTGCCAGTTCGTGTCTTGCTTAATAATTATGTAATCGATGATACTTCTGAGTCCCCTAGTATCTTGATGCCAGGTATATTTGTGGATATCCTTATGTTTGAAAATTCCGTTAAGTATCTTAAGTTTGTGTACTTCGCATGATTCAAGGAGTCTCTGGCCGTTGTTGTTTAAAGTTTCTTCACCGAAACTTCCAACTATATTTCTATCTCCGTCACGTCCCACTCTGGCATTAAGATCTCCCAGAATACTGATTTCCCTCTGATTTCCGAGACTGGTCAGAGTGGTTTCTAGTTGGTTATAGAATTCATCCTTTTCACCAGGTGTTGCGTCGTCAGTTGGGGCGTATAAATCTATGACAGATAATCTATGTCCTCTAACTGTCAAATTTGCCACTACAATTCGTTCATTTAGTGTATCCCAATTTTGTAGCTATTGTTGATATTTCTTGTGAATTAGTAATGATACGCCTTTTGCTGCTCTTCGCTATAGATATGCATGTATTCAGACTGTTTTCTATTCCACTTACCTTTTTTTTAGTTGCTGTAAGTGCAGCTATATCAACTTTCATTTATTCTAACCCTTTTAGATCGTCTTCAAGCTTTTGTTTAGCCCTTGAATATTCCATGTTCGGAAAATCATGTCCTTGTTTCGATGCTGTGGTTGTCTCCTTGTTTTTCGGTCCAAATTCCGAGGCTCGTTGCTGAGATTTTTAGCAGAGATTTGTTTTCCATGTATTGAGCTGCTAGCCCAATGCCAAAACCACCATCCTGGAGGGTCAGAGCTTAAATTTTGGAGTATCTCTCTCCTAGACCGGTTGTCTTCTCTACGACTTTAAGGGACCAGTCCTCCCTTTTTTATACTATCCCTAAAGGGGGGTTGCCACTTACGCCAATTCAGCCGTATCCAGGATACTATCATCTTCGCCTGTCTTGCCGGTCTGGTCTTCGCCCGTATCCCTGGGCACGGGTAAAGCGATATAACCCGCAATACTGGGTCCTTGACAGAACTCTGCCACAAACTCTGGGAGTTGGGCCCACCCCCGCGACGTGGGGCCTCTGTTTTAAGTAAATATTTATGAGTGGCTCTGCGATGACCATTTCTAAACCTGAAGCAAATTACCAACTGTCTTCTTGATGAAAGCGTATGAGAGATTTCCTGATAAATAAAATAGTTTAATGTTTCAAAGTTAAGTATTCTGAACACAACTGGGTTAGTCGGAATCAGTCGGAGAAGGCAATAAAGATTTAAAAGGACCATTTGTTGAGACAAGCGTAACTTCCTGATTTGCCAACTTATTACTCCGGATAACTCTATGACCAGGCATCCAACAAAATGTGATAAAAATCCCTGGAATGGAACGTATTCACTCAGTTCCCGGCAGGAGCGTGTTATCGAGTGAGTGGATAGTGTATTTAAAAGTTCATACAGAACACGTGCAGAATCAAAGTGTATTAGTAGTTAATAAAAAGTATTTAAGGTGCTACTAGTGGCAATATTAAAAATATGGGGCTTAATGCGGAACCCTGTGGAACTGCACGAAAGTAAATTCTATGGTTACTTTAGAATGTCTAGGGAATGCTTTGATGTCTTATTTCAAAAGTTGAAGATTGACATTTCCAGACAGAATAGAAAAATTCAGTAGTCTATATCACTGATTGAACGATTGGCAATGTGTCTAAGGTAATAAATTTAAAACAATTTATGTACTCAAGTATGTTATTCATTCATATTAATTTTCATGTTCTGTGAATTGTGAATAGTAATTTGTCACGTCCTAACTATTTCCTATTGTTGATAGTGCCGAAGTTAGCATTGTCGATCCCGATGGAAGTGTCACTGTCGAAGGAAGTGGAGATATGGATATCGATGACGGTATAGGTGCTTGTGTTGGCATCCATACTAAAGATATCGAACTTCCAGCCGACGAGGTTGCGCGACTTTCTGGCTCTGATGACAGCTGCTCCCATTCCAGTTCTTGAACAACTGCAAATATTCTTCCTTTAGCAATATGCTGATAATAAAATAATTTTCCTTAATTGTAAGTGCTAACCCATACAAAAATGCATCAATAGGATGAGTGTTACTCGGCTTCTTATTATTGCTTTCAATAAAGTAGTTCATCAAAGTTTGAGACGCGGATTTGTTTACTTGTGATGATTGCGCAATCTTCAGAGAGCATACTTCATTGCAACCTCTTTTACCATCAGTTTGTCCCCACAAGAAACAATATGCATTTAGAGTGCCTGCTTCATAAATTGTTTCATTATAGGCATAGTACCTATTATAATAGTAAGGTTTGCTGTATTTTGCATATATTCAAAATTTGCGCACATAAATCCATCCAAGTTTGATCTTTTCATCAATAGGGTAAAATTTTTTGTTCAATTTTTTCCTTTGTTATGCTTGTTATATTTTCTCTCTCCTCATTTGAAGCTTCTTGTTCTTTATATTCTCTTTATCATGCCTTGGAGAATGTAAACCCTATGTTCAAATCGGAAGAATTTTTTGCTGGAAATGGATTGACTAACTATACCGCAACCCCTTTCCTGAGTCAATTTTTGTACAACATGTACAATCTTGTCATATTTTTAATTTCAGGTGGCAGGTATTGTTTTGAAGTACTATTCCTACAGTAGCATATTGACGTATTTTAGAACATGTTCTGGAATTTTTTGGGCTTATTTTTGAGTTTGGCTTTCTTTCCTCTCATGCTTCTTTTCCTAAACTTGTTTTACTAGAACATAATTTTGTTTTCCGGTTTTCTTTTATGTTTAAAGTAGACAGAAGAAATTGTCACGCTGTTTGTTTAGTTTAATTTTTTTAAAGCCAAGAATTTTCGTGAGAGATCTTCGGCCTTCGAAGTTTTTTGGGTATTATCTTCTTATGTTTTCAATAACAATAACAGAAATTAAATTTGTTCTTGCGCATCTACCATAGCTCAAAATTGCTCACAATCATTTTGACATAATTTGGTGGGATTTGATTGAAGTATTCGGGATAGTATTATTTTTCCTTTTGATAAAGAATATTGTTCCTTCCTGGGGTAATTTTTTAAAATTTTTTCCCTAATTTGGTATTTTTGGTTCTGTTTTACTATCAGCAGTAGCTCTTTCGTTATTTTCGTTTATCACACCAGAGCTGGTAAGTAAGTTTTCAATATCAACTTTAATATTGCTGTTTCAGAATTCTTTTTCTACATTAATACTACTTTTATTATTTTCCTTATTAGTTTTTGGTTTTTAAGAATCTTTGTTTACTTATTAAAATGTTGTAATATTTTATTCTGTCCTTATTTGTTCTCTCTTACTTCAAAATTATATTCATATTCATGAAGAGTTTAATGCTTTACAGCTGTTAGAATAGTGGCAGACTCAGATAAATATTCATTTCTCGACTCATACAAATGTTCCTTGGCTGCTTCTAAATTACTTTGCTGCAGGAGTGTTTCCACCATTTGGTCCTCAAGCTCCAGAAGTTCCTCATCAGTACAAATCCTAAGTTCTTTAGTGCTTTCGTCATGTTTTTGTCATCATTTTTGCACTTGGTGATTTTTTGCTAGTTGTAGAATTTTCTCGTCAGTGTCGTTATTCTCGTTCCTCTCGCCTTCGGAATCGGTGCTGGTCGTTTCGAATATTATTTTTGTCATTTGCCTTGCCTTTGTTCGTCTTCTGGTTGCTTTGTTCCGTTACTTTAAACATTTCTTATTCATTTTACTCGTTTTTGTTATCCACCTCGGTGCTTTCTCCACTTATTACCACTGCCTATATCTTCATTCATATCTTCTTCTATCTTTCCTTGTTGTTTGAACAGTTTTTCGACATTTTATTTGTCCTTATTCTTTTCCTTGTCATTTTCCTTGTCTTTATTCATCTCCTAGTTGCTTTGTTCCGTTATTTCAAACATTTCTTCTTCATTTATCTCGTTTTTGTTATCCACCTCGGTCACCTCGGTGCTTTCTCCGCTTATTACCACTGCCCTTATCTTCATTCATCTCTACTTCTCCCTTTCCTTTGATTGTTTAGAACAGTTTTTCGAGATTGTATTTGTCCTTGTTCTTTTTCTCGATGTTTTTTTGGCAATTTGTAATATTTTCGTTGTTCTGCTTTTTATTAAGTTTTTCATATTGATCTGAAAAATATATATAACCGTTAAAGTAGGCAAAAAATTAATACGATTAAAGCTAATACCTATTTTACCTGCCCATTTAAAACACATGGAATTCAGATTACGACTGGCCGTGAATCAATTATACTTTAGGGTAATATAAAAACTACTCAGCAAAGATGATAAAAAAATACTTTTAAAAGAGACCTAATCTGCTAAAAAACGAGACAAGAAACCCTAACCCTCAATAAAAAAAGGGCTTAGCCACATAACCTGTGAGAATAGCACTTTAAGGGAATAATTCAATGTCTGCATTCAAATAGAAAGTGAAACTGAGTTATAATAAAGACTGAACATAGTTTTATACACTGCTTCAAAATACTGCATAATTCACATAATAAATAGGTAGTTGATAAGAGTTTTGCAAACCCACACGAAGACGTCAAACGTGAGTGACAGTTAAATGACATTATCATTGTTGCCAACTTTAAGCAAGAATTGGCAGATAATCAGAGATATTTTAAGAATTGGAAAAATCAATTTGTGCGTTAGGCCATTTTCAAGCTCTTGCCCATAGAAAAAACAGGTGGTTAGGTGTTCTTTTCTTTAAAACGATATTTAAAATGCAGAAAAATAAAAATCATTTTTTTTTCTTGTTCAACCAATGTAAATGTGTTATTTTCAAAAAGTATGAATTAGGGCCTCTTACCACTTAACCACCGATATAGTCAACATAAGGGAGATCAAGCAAACGCTGATAACACTGTTAGTGAGTAACAAATCATAGTGCCGGAAGTGACGATAAAAGCAAACGTCAATCTTGATTGATGCGATAACGCCTTAGTGGTCATGACGCAAATATTATTAATTTATTATCAAATGGGTACACAAATAAAAACTGCTTTCATTTAAGATCACCCTGTAGAAATAACAAAGTGGGAAGATATTCTCTCATATAAAGCTAAGCGCTCCAAAAATGTGATTTCAGTATCAGCACCTAAATTTATACCAATTTTAGAGATACTTACCTTAATTACTACTAATTGGTGATTTCAAAAAATTTAACAGTGGTAAACAAATTATAATTCGATATAGATACCAAGTGTTATTAAAAATATGAAAATATCATTTAATACTGGATCGGTAGTTTTTATCAGTGTCTTTCTTGCTATACATTGGATAAGTCCATGCTTTTCTATCCAGCTAGGAAAAAACGGATATCCTAAGTTTCCTGTTCCAGTTCATTCCTGTGGAAGAAGGGTAACTCATTGGCGTCCTGATCGGGAACCCAGAGTGATAGGGGGTGAAGAGACACCACGTGGCGCGGCACCATGGCAGGTTAGCTCCTTTCTGCTGAAAATAAAACAAAATTATTATTTTTCATTATTTTATATATTTCACGGCCCTTTCCCAACCGTCAGTTATTATACATAATAAAGTATGTAATAATATGACATGTGGGTTAGTTTGAATTAGCTGCTGCAAAATTTAAAAATGTTTGATGGTGTCTGTAGACCGTAAAATTGGAACTAAACGTTTTTTAAAACAAAATTGGACACAAACGTTTAAAAAAAACAACATTAACTTTTATATAAGGTACAGATTGAAACTGGGACCAAATTTATTCGTCATGCACATACATACTTGAAAATTTCACAATTAGGTTTGCAGGCAATATTATCTTATTCGCATATGACACCACAATATTTTTAAAAATATTGTTCTTGGTCTCTTTCATAAGGGCAATCTGCCTTACTTCGCCAAAACATGCAAATTCAGTATTACAGGTCAGGTGTTCTCAGTATAATACCTATAGTTACCAAAAATTATTTTTTTTGCATATGACGCCGCAGTTTTTTCAAAAAACTTGCTTTTAGTCTCTTTGAAATGATTTCTAAAATATGAGCAATTTGTCCTACTTTGCCAAAATATTTAAAGTCAATATTACAAGTCAGATGTTTTTCACTTTTAGGTATAATTCCTATAGTTAACAATAATTAAATTATTCGCAGATCACGCTTCAGCCTTTTCAAAAATATTGCTTTTAGTATCTTTCAAATGACTTCTAAAATTGGGGAATCTGTCCTACTTTGTTAAAATATTCAAATTCAATATTACAGATCAGATGTTCTTCAATTTTAAGTATAATTCCTATAGTTACCAAAAATTAAAACTTTTAGAGATGACGCCATAGCCTTTCCAAAAATATTGCTTTTGGCCTCTTTCAAATGATTTCTAAAATCTGGGCAATTTGTCCTACTTTGCCAGAATCTCTAGATTCAATATTACAGGTTAGATATTTTTCACTTTTAAGTATAATTCCTATACCAAGTTAACAAAAACTAAATTATTTTCAGATGAGGCCACAGCGTTTACATAAATATTACTTTGCTAAAATATTCAAATTCAATATTACAGATCACATGTTCTTAAATTTTAAATATAATTCCTATAGTTACCAAAAATTTAATCTTTTGGAGATGACGTCCCAGCCTATTCAAAAATATTGCCTTTAGTCTCTTTCAAAAGATTTATAAAATTTGGGTAATCTGTCCTACTTTGCTAAAATATTCAAATTCAATACCAAAGATCAAATGTTCTAAAATTTTTAATACAAGCCGTATAGTTACCAAAAATTTCAATTTTGCAGATGACATTACAGCGTTTTCAAAACTATTGCTTTTGGTCTCTTCCTAATGATTTTTAGAATCTGGGCAATCTGTCCTACTTTGCTAAAATATTCAATTTCAATATTACAGGTCAGATGTTCTTCAATTTAAAATATAGTTCCTACAGTTACGAAAAATTAAATATTTTGGAGACGACGACACAGTCTTTTCAAAAATATTACATTTGGTCTCTTTCCAGTGATTTTAAAATCTGGACAATCTGGCCTAATTTGCTAAAATATTCAAGTTCAATATCACAGATCAGATGTTCTTCAATTTTAAATATAATTCCTAGAGTTCCCATTAATATTTTGCAGATGACGCCACAACCTTTTCAAAAATATTGCTTTTTGGCCTCTTTCAAATGATTTCTAGAACCGGGGCAATCTGTCCTACTTTGCTAAAATATTCAAATTCAATATTACAGATCAGATGTTCTTCAATTTTAAACATAATTCTTATAGTTACCAAAAATTAAATATTTTGAAGATGATGCCACAGCCTTTTCAAGAATATCACTTTTGGTCTCTTTTAAATGTTTTGTAAAATCTGGGCGATCTGTCCTACTTTGCTAAAATATTCAAATTCAATATTACAGATCAGATGTTCTTCAATTTTAAATATAATTCCTATAGTTACCAAAAATTTAATAATTTGGAGATGTTGTCCCAGCCTTTTCAAAAATATTGATTTTAATCTCTTTCTAATTCAAATGATTTCTAAAATTTGGGCAATCTGTCCTACTTTGCCAACATCTTTAAATTCAGAATTAGACGTCGAATGTTTTTCACTTTTGAGTATAATTCCTATAGTTAACGCAAATTAAATTATTCGCAGATGACACCTCAGCGTCTACAAAAATATTCCTACTTTACCAATATCTTAAATATTACAGGTCAGATATTTTTCACTTTTGAGTATAATTCCTATCATAAACAAAAATTTAGTTATTTGCAGATGACGCCACAGTCTTTTCAAAAAATTTGCTTTTAGTCTCTTTTACATGACCTCTAAAATCTAGGCAATCTATCCTACTTTTCAAGTATAAATCCTATAGATATCAAAAGTTAAATTATTCGCAGATATGACACCTCATTCTCTTCAAAAATATTCCTATACTTCGGTAAAATCTTCAGATTCAATAAACAGTACAGGTGAGTTTTTTTCAATTTTAAATATATATTATCCCTCCAGTTTTTTTTTTAATATCCACCTTTGAAGCTCTCGGCTCCGACACTCGTGTGTGTTTTATCCTGTACACTGCTCCCCGCATCCGCAAGGGTTAGCCGTGTACTAGGTCCGCGCCCTGAGTAGTCTTAGAGACCCGAGGATCACCGCCTTCTGCATACGCACCGCCAACAGCTCCGCCATTACTCTGCATGCTGGTATTGCTTTCAGCTCTTTCAGGAATACATCTCCCATTCCCCCTAGCGAACCCACCACTAAGACCACCAGCCGCACCGAATATCCCGCATACTGCACTGCAAGTTCCTGCACGAGATCCCTGTATTTCATGCGTTTTTCCTCTTGTTTTGCTTTTATGTTCTTCTCCGAGGGAGCAGAGAGCTCAATGACGTATAGTGTTCTCTTGTCATGGTCGAGCAGAATCATATCTGGCTTTCTTGCAGGAATAGGTCGCCGGGTGGGAAACGACTAATTCCAGTATATTCTGCAAGTCGCGCTCTCCACGACCTCCTCAATGTCGCCCAGGGTGTACGGTATTACAATAGATTGGTCAATACCGTACGCGTGCCGGAGATGTGAATAAAGAACGCGAAGTGCGGCGTTGTGTCGGTGCACATATAAAGACGCTGCATGTGCTGGACAGGAGGAGAGAATGTGCCATAAAGTTTCTGGAGCTAGATGACAGGCTCTGCAGCTGACACTCTCCAGTTTCACCCCCATGATCCTACTCCGGTAAACTAGCGAGTTAAATACTCCGTCCTGACAGGCCAAGATAAACCCCTCCGTTTCAGATCTGAGGCCACTCGATCTAAGAAATGCAAATGATAGTATTTCGGAGAGTCCCTGTTGTTCTAGAATACTGTAGAATGCGCCGTGCATGGGCTTTTCTTTATGGTGTTGGAGAAGTTGAAGGTTTTTCTGGCGCCTGACAATCTGATCTAGTTGTGCTGGGCTCAGCTCGGTGATTGAGTCGGGGTTTTGCATGTTAGTATCTAAGATGAGACCCAGTTCATGCGCTGCTCCAGCAGCAGCTTTGAGAATAAAACCGCCTTGTGCTTGCAGCTCGTGCTCGCGAACCAATGATAAAAGGGGATCAGGGGATTTCAAAAGTAAGCAGGCTGTGTTTATTACTACTTTATTGTGGGCATGTTCTAGACTGAGTAGTCCTCGCCCTCCTTGCGTTCTTGGGAGGTATAATCGCGACACAGATGACTTGGTGTGTAAGCTGTTATTTATATGCATCATTTTTCGGATTTTGATGTCCAGCTCTCGGAGCTCATTTCGCATCCACTTTATAACCCCAAAAGAGTAAAGTAAAATTGGGACCACTAACACATTGGTAGCTAGGGCTTTGTTTTTCCCAGACAGCCTAGATGACCATATCTGTCTAATTCGTTGTTGGTATCGACTTTGGAGTGAATCTTTTATCTGTCCTACCTCCTGAAAATGTCGCTGTTGTACTCCCAGGTAGGTATATGACTCTCCGATCCCTAGCTTGTGTATGATGCCCCCGTTCACAAGCTGTACATCCTCCCCGTAATCTTGATTTCGCCCCCTTTTCAGATGAACCACTGCGCACTTATCAAGCCCTAGCTCCATTCCCACCGCCCCCGTAAAATCTTCGACCACTCGGAGAGATGACTTAAGGTCTCTCTCTCCAGAGGCATACAGCTTTAGGTCATCCACATAGAAAAGGTGTGTTACTTTATGCCTTCTGTTTCCGGGGGGTCCGCATTGGTATCCACGGACGTTTCTGAGAGCCACCGACAACGGTAGGAGTGAAATGCAAAACAATAGGGGGCTGAGAGAATCCCCCTGGAAGACACCTCTCTTGAACGTTAGTTACCACATTTGTTTGGACTTTTTTGGCATCTGTAGATGTTTCGAATCGGGTCTTCCAGAGAGAAGTTAAACGTTCAACGCATCCCACACGGAAACTGGTGCTCCAATCACCCGCAACAAATGAATGATCAGCTGATGATTGGTCTTGTCGAAAGCCTTTCGGTAATCAACCCATGCCATTGAGAGGCTTCGCTGGTGTTGCATGGCATCTTGCGTAATGCAGCGGTCAATTATAAGGTTCTCCCTGAATCCTGCTAGTCCGCGTTTTGATCCTCGTTGTTCGTGACCGAAAATTCCGTCAGCTGACCTCATCAGCCGCGAATACAATATTCGGGTAAATAGTTTATAACATGCATTCAGGCAGGTAATAGGCCTGTAATTTTTTGCATTCCTCAAGTCACCGGTTTTGGGGATTAGCACAGTTCTTCCCTCAACAACCCATTCAGGAACTTGCATTCCTCCATACAAACAACCGTCAAAATCCTCGCCAAGTGCGGATGCGTACACGTGAATTTTTTCCACCAAAAGGAGTTTATTCCGTCTGGACCTGGGGCGGCAAAGTTTTTTGCACCTTTAATGGCATCCTTTACCTCCTCCGTTGTTATTGGGGGACATCTTCATTGTCCCGACGGAACTGTCGGCAAAAGTTTTCAAACTGCCTGATAGCTGAGGAATTGGCGTCGAATAGCTGGGAGTTCTCATACAATTCTTTCCAAAACCTCTCGGTCTCCTCGGCGGACGGTGGATTGTCAATTATAGGTGCACGCCCGGTGAACAGTCTAGAAGGTCTCTCGCGGAAAGTTTTGTTTTCCTTGATGGCTCTGACCTTTTCGGTAATCTCCTTTTTTTGGCAGTCAGCATCCGTATTCGGTCTAGGTTTTGCTGTTTGTGTACCATCAAGGCAGCTTGATTTAATGTATGATGTGACTGTCTTAAAGATGCAGCTATTCTGCGTACTGCGGGTGTATATGGCCTGCCTGCGGTTTTGTAATCGATTACGCACTGAATCCTCGACGCTTCCTGTCTCGCAAGATGGATCTTTGATTCTAGTCTGCTAATCCTTTGCAGCGCTCCCATTTCAGGCATCATTCCTCAACTGCGACCTCCATCTGCGTTATGGTGTTCGAAGACTGTGTAAACGGCGGAATTGATCTGCCATATATTAGCGTTTTCGGGCAATCGCGTCCGAAGGTTTTGGTTCATCACTCGGATCTCGGTCTCTTTCTTTTCCTTGATATGGTGCAGTGGTATCCGTTGCCTTAGGTCTACCCCGGGGGGAATGGCATCCACCTCATGAGTGTGGTCTTGCTCGTCAGGGATGTCCGGTCTTTCGGCTATCCCCGGAGCACGAACCCTGATAAATCCTTGACTTTGTAGGCGGATAGCCGTATTCCGCAAGTTCTGGGCGCTAATGAAGTCGAGCTCAGGGTGCATGTTAATCCATCGAGCTTGTAGGCGTGTCATGTATCCTCTTCGGCCTGAACTACTGTTCTCGTAAAACTCGAGCAGGTCACCCCGTAGTCCGTCATTCCACTCAAAGCGCTGCTGTCCGTTTTCGTTGCCAAGTTCGTCGTCGTTAGGCGGTTGCTCCGGCGAGGCTCTACCACCTTCAGAATTTACATCAGACATCACAAACAAAAATAGTATTAGCAAATGCATCCAACCCAAACTAAGGACAAACACAATCAAAGGATCAGGAATAAACTTTTGCAATGCCCCAGTGGCTCCAGGAATTTCTGGTCGGTAGCAAAGGCAGTAAGTAACAACTTTACAAAAACGTCTCTCCCACCTTTGACGGACGAACGTGGCATCACGGCGACTACAGCCAAAGAAAAAGCAAACATGCTCGCCAAAATGTTTTCATCGCACTCTACCTTAGACGTGCCCCAAAGCAAGACTCTCCCCACTATACCAAACATCAACACCACCATGGCAGAAGTCAAGTTTTCTCATCGTGATATTCGCAAAATCCTTAAAGAACTAGATACGCAAAAGGCATCAGGACCGGACGGAATACCTGCCATCGTGCTAAAGAACTGCGCCAACGAACTAACACCTGTTTTTTCCAGGCTTTTTTCTCTTTCTTACAGAAAAGGGATTTACCCATCCTCTTGGAAAGTCGCTCGAGTGCAACCTGTTCCAAAAAAAGGCAAGAAAACCACGCCCTCAAACTATCGCCCGATTGCCTTGCTTCCAATAATCTCCAAAGTCATGGAACGTGTAGTCAACCAGCAACTACTCAAGTACCTCGAGAGCAACAGAATAATCAGCGATAATCAATACGGCTTTCGCAAAGAGAGATCGACAGGAGATATATTGGCCTATGTCACTCATATATGGAGTAGGGCAATTGAAAACTACGGAGAGTCTCTAGCGATTGCGTTGGATATTTCAAAGGCATTCGACAGAGTTTGGCATGACGGACTGCTCAACAAACTGCCGTCCTTGGGACTGCCCGCCTCTCTCTGCAGCTGGCTGGCCAGTTTCCTTAAGAACCGATCCCTACATGTTGCAGTCGATGGACACATCTCGGACACATTCACCATCAACGCGGGCGTGCCTCAGGGCGCAATACTTTCACCAACTCTGTTCCTCATCTATATTAATGACCTGCTGATCGAAACGAATAATCCTGTTTACAGTTTTGCAGATGACAGTACCCTTGTCTCCCACTTTAGATCAGAAAAACCCTTACCAGCGACTGAGACAGACTCATCACCGCAGACAGGAGCAGATTACAGCAATTAATCAAGACCTGGAGAAAGTTCAAACTTGGGGCGACCGAAATTTGGTCCAGTTCAATGCAGCAAAGACCCAAGCAGCAACGTTTACTAAGAGGGCCAATACAGCGGGCCCTGACATCATTATGGCAGGATCGACCATTCCTTCATCCGTCAATCGGGCTGCTGGGTGTCTCAGTCAACAGCAATATGTCATGGCATGACCATGTTGCTAACATCGCAAAATCAGCCTCCCAGAAGCTTGGTGCGCTATTTCGCAACAAAAAACTCTATACACCGCAGCAGTTGCTCTTGCTGTACAAAGCGCAAATAAGACCGTGCTTAGAATATTGCTCACATATCTGGGGTGCCGCACCAAAGCATACCCTAAAGCTGCTGGATTCCATTCAGAAGAGGGCTGTGCGTCTCGTCGGCGATCCGGAGTTGACCCGGAATCTGGATAGTCTGGAACATCGCAGACATGTGGCCGAGATGTCTCTGTTTTACAGATACTTTCACGGCAGATGTTCCCAGGATTTGGCCCACATAATCCCGCCCCTGGCAGCTCCTGTCAGGCAGTCCCGACAGACGGCAGGAGCGCACCAGTTCGTCGTACAACTAGAAACACCTAGAACATCGCTTTACCAGAACTCCTTTGTCTGGCGCACTGCATCACTGTGGAACTCACTTCCAGGACATCTGTTTCCCACTAATTACAACCTACAAATATTCAAGAACCGTGTCAATCAACATCTTCGCACACACACCGCTCGCCGAGCGCCATAGGATCTACCTTTAGTGTGTGTGCCACTGCCATAAAAAAAAACAAAAAAAAATAAATGTCACTGTCAATTAATCATTATGTTAAACTAGTGAAGTTTAAAATAAAACGAATAACATGGTCACTACAGTTACTATTAGACGACACACACATATGTGTGTCTGCCACTGACTTTTTATCAGGTTATTCATATGTATAAAAAATACTACTTCGAATGCCCCCCTTTACATGAATGTAATGACTGCAAAGCCATTGAACATCCTACATTTTAGGTCGCTCTTAGACAACATGGTAAACACCGTTGTGGAGCAGTACTCATTTCCAAGAGGGTTTTGCTGACGGCTGCGCATTGCTTCACAGAACACATGATAGCAGTAGCTGGTACAAACGACTATTACGAAAGTGTCCCGCATAGACAGCACGTTAAAGTGGAAGCTGGATTTATGCATCCCGATTATAAGAAACTAGGACCATACAGCCATGATATTGCAGTACTAATTCTAGAAAGTGTAGGTGCGTAATGTAATCTGCCATAAAGACACTTATTCCTCAGATATGTAAATATTTCATATAATTATAATTTTTCCCTAATTATTTCAGGTTTTAAATTGAACGAACACGTTAAACCTGTATGTATAACCCACGAAACACCACATCCTGGCACGTGGTGCGAGGTGTCAGGTTGGGGCACACAGGATCCCAGTGCTCCAGATCGACCATCGACCGCTTTAAGGTCTGCAGCAGTACCCATTTTGTCTTTGGACACTTGTAGGAAAAGGAGCATTTATGGAGGAAGATACCAGCCTATTTTGGATAATATGTTGTGTGCAGGTCATCTTAAGGGCGAGTACTTAATTTAAATTCTGACTTATACCTAGCAGTCTGTTGTGATATACGTAATAAAGAGGAATATTTTTTAGGGGGCATAGATGCGTGTGGAGGAGATTCTGGAAGCCCTCTCGTCTGTGAAAACAATGGAAGGTACGAATTAACAGGCCTAGTATCATGGGGAGATGGATGCGCTAAAAAAGATCGTCCAGGTGTATATACCAACGTAGTCAGTTTTCTGGACTGGATTCGAGAAATTGTTTCGGAAAATGGTCTGGTGGTATTATGAATATGTATTTTCATTTGGTTTCATATAACTATCTACAAATATATGGTTAAGTTAATAATCTGTTTATCATTCGCGATCAAATTTTTGATGATACGTATATGATCTTAGATTCTATTTTGGTTGGCAACTTAACAAATGTTGAATTTTTTATTTGCTTAGTGCACTGGGAAAATAACATTTCAAAGTGGATTTCTCTATGAGCCGCCTTCAACCATAAAAAAACTGAAACTAAAGTTGCATAAATAACAGACGACAATTCTTGTCTTATTCTAGATTGATATTAAAATAATATGGTTATTGCCATCTCGCATTGGACACTGCGACATCCAATATTACCGTCTATATAAGAAAGTAGTTTGTCTACTGATACCCATCCTGCTATCATCGCTGATTTTGATGGTTTTTGGGGCACTTACAGAATTTGACATACTTTCCGCTTTTTTTAGTGACAACCCCTCAACGACACTTTTGAGTCCTGACACTACGAGTACGATAAATCAAGGGTTTGGAAAATAACAGGCGTGTTGTTGAAAGTTGCAGTGCTCAAGGTTCAAAATAATACCTCACAAATGGTTTTATTGAGAATTTAGAACACTGTGACCTTCACCTGATATTATTCGAATCGCTGGTTCATCCTATATACTCGTGGTATCAGGACTCGGGAACATTCATCATTGGGAAGCGACCACCTACATTTTAGACTATTTAATAGTTGCAAAATGTTTGCTGCAAAAGCTAACCTGTATGAGTATGGCATCATGAACTCCGAATCAGGGTCACGGTCCTCGCCGTGCCGGCGAAAGCGCAGTGTTTTTTGTGAATTCGACAACTCCAAATATATAATAAATTAATTTTTATTATATTCCAGCGTAAAAAAACAAATTGTCTGCAATGCGAATATTATGAATACTATGAAGGGTTTTAAGTTTTAAGCTTGCTTTCTGTGGAATGTCTTAAGCATGAAATTTAGTTTTGTATACTTTTATATTAAAAACGTAAATGTATTTTACTTTTTATATACCGGCGGCGGCCTGCGACCGCCCCTGCCTTTCGCCGCCTTTGTACCTGCACAACCTGCACACCCCTAAGAACGGCCCTGATTACTAATATATTATAAATGCGAATGTGTTTGTTTCTTTGTTTCTTAGGGTAAAAACATTTTGGAGCAGTTCAACTCGCCGCGCCTCTCGATGTTCACATTGCCGAGCGGCGCTCATAGAACAAATTTATGCCTATACATAGTACAAAACATATTAAAGCTATGCTCCTTGCCGCGCACCTGGCTATACATCTCGCCAGAAATTCGTAAACAAAATATTTTGTTTTTTGGGGATGCAGTTGCCTAAAACTCGTTCTCTCATTGGTCATCTCAAGGTCACACTTTCTTGAATTAATCGCTCTCTGGAAAAGACTGCTGTTCTATTCTCTTTCTTGCAGTTTGTTTAACTTGACTTCTTCGTAGTTCGTAGTAAGCGAATGAATAAATATGAATAAAGAGCAATTAATTAGTGCAGTTTTCCAAAAACCAGAAATATGGGATCAGCGTCACAAATCTCATCATAACAGATATGTTTGGGACAAGTGTTGGGTTCAAATCGCATCTACATGTAAAATTACAGGTAAATAATAAAAAACATTGCTCACACAATCACTTTCACTATCAGAACTTGACATTTTCAGTAGCGACTCGATAATTAATTTTATAAAATGGCAACTTGAAATGCTCCGATATATTTTCGCAGAGGCAAGTAGCAATGCGCGGCGATATGCAGTGGCAACAGCGCGGCAAGATGCATGGCATGATGAACTGCTCCAATATGTTTTACAAGAGTCTAGCGACCCGACCAAATTTTTGATACCAAAGGCCACCTATACTACATAGGCTGGCCTTGCGTGGAATATATTCACAAAGAAGGGGGATTCTTTATGAATGTATTCGCGGAAACACATGCAAGCTACTGTATATCGACTATAATACGGCTTTTATTAAATATATCCTGGTTTTTAGTTAAATAAAGCAACATATTTTGGAAAAAGTGCATCCAAAGTACGGGCACGTATTACAATAAGTAATATCACTTTTCGCATGGCCCTCCGCTCGCTGCGCTCGCTGCGGGGGCTCAAGAAAAGGAAACTAACCAGGTGCTAACCCAAACTAACCCAAGACATACCCAAAATCAAAAAAAAAAACTGTTTAGAAACTTAACCTTAAAAAAAATAAAAAGAAAACAACGGGGTTTGAACCCGAGCCGCCGACGCCGATAAATGCCGCTGTCGAGTTCAGACCTAACCATCTAGTCCTCTGGACCACCACGCCTTATATGCAAATCGATTGCATCACGATGACATAGCGCGAATGCATACGCTTGAGTCAACGCCATCTGCACTAGATGGCGCTAGAGTCGGTATCGAAAATTATATCGGGTCTACAGACGCTTGTATATGTTTTTACCCTTAGGCTTTCACGCATAAACTACTCAACCGATCATCATGAAATTTTGTGCAGATATTTTCAAGAGTATAGTGAAGGACATAGAACACTTTTAGCTTTTACCCGCGGTTTTGCTCGCGTTGATTTTTGCGGTTAGTTTAAATCTTATTTTCCACGCGTAAACTACTTTACCGATCATTATGAAACTTGTGTACAGATATTTTCAAAAGTATAGTAAAGGACATAGGACACTCTTAGCTTTTACCCGCGGTTTCGCTCGCGTTATTTTTACGGTTAGTTTTAATCCTATTTTTATTTTCTGGACGTTGCGCCCCTGTAGCGAGCGAAGCGAGCGGAGGACTAACTATTCGTGAAGAGTAATATCAGACATTCTAATGCAAACGTTACAAATGTAAACATTAAACAACGCACGTGTCAGGCGGTATCTGTGACGGGAATGTGTTTTGCAGGCTGTCTGTAACCGGTAGTGTATATAAAACGTGTTCTTTCTAACGTCAGGCAAACAAATCCAAATAAGTGGTTGCCTATATTCAGGCTTCACACAGTTTAAGCTGGCATTAGATTTCCATGTCGATGATGTCGAAATAGGATATGTTTTCATATCAGTGTCTCGAGTACTAGCAGCCTCGCTCAATTTTGTTTTCTTGATTTTGGGTATACCTTGGGTTAGTTTGGATTTGTAAAAAGGCAGAAATTGCAAATTGCAGATATAAACATTGTGATGCGCGCGCAAGCCCAGGACTCGTCAGGCGGAAGGACTCGTGTAGATGGTTGAAAAAAATATATCGGCGCCCGGGCTGGATTTCGGCGTTGTTGTGACGGTTTGGAGATTTCAACATCTGTATATTTTTATTAGCTTCCCTTGCGCATTTTACGATGGGCTCATTCAAGGACGTCCAGCAGCTTAGATAAGTGCTAATTAAGTCAGCCTGCAGCAACTAGCAGTTCCCTGAATAAAATTCTGTTTGTCAGCCTTAAACAGGATAATTTGCCTGTTGCCATCACGTCCAATGATGTATATAAATCTTCTATTGTTCTTTGTCGATTATTTACTTAACTTCTGCCTGATCCAGATAGAATCATTATGCAATCATTGTGGTAAAAACTAAAAAAGATACCTGAAGGCACGTCGTCACACTTTAAATCAAATTATTTTAATGTTATTCGACATGAAAATCTAATGCCACCTTAGGCCCCGTGACGCTTGAATATAGGCATCCACTTATTTGGAATTGGTTGCCAATATTCTGGCGTTAGAAAGAACACGTTTTACACTAACAGTTTCAGACCCCCAAAACACATTCCCGTCACAGATATAGCCTGATGTGCGTTGTTTAATGTTTACATTGTAACGTTTGCATTAGAATGTCTAATATTACACTTCACGCATAGGCCTGCGCTCGCTTCGCTCGCTACAGGGGTGCAACGAACAAAAACCAACCAAAACTAATCCAAGGCATGCCCAAAATCAAGAAAAAAAACTTTTTACAAATATAATTTTAAGAAAATAAAAATAAGATTTAGGGTAGACTGGGGCAAGTGTGTAAATGGGGTAAGTGAAAATTGTGGCTCTATTTTCAAAAAAATGCGACTATCTCATAATATATAAGCGGTAAGCGATCTATTATACTTCCATGCGGACAGCATAAATGATTTCGGGTTAAACGCTTGAAGCATGTCCCGAATCGGCAACACTATATAGTGATGACTCATAACCGGTCAGTCGTCAAGTTCACAGGGTAAACAATTGTCGGCATACAAGGGTAGGTTTTTTTGATAGACTACAAATTTTTTTAGTGATATCTTGTTATTTACGTATATCACATCACATTGTATTGAGGATTTGCTAATTCAAAGCGTTATTTTTTTGCGGCATGCGTTTACACACTTACCCCAGAAAAAATTAAGTGGGGGGCAAGTGTAAATCATAAATTTATGTTTTTGGCACTGAGAATATTAACTTTAAGTTAGTTTGTACCATTTTCCACTTATGGAGTACAACTGATGTTATTTAGTAGATTTTTTATAAAATGTTAAGGCTAAAGTTTCCAAATGGTATTTCAATGACTCAATAAAAGTTTATAAAAAGTTTATGGTTGTAGAATTAATTGTCAATTATTTTATGTAAATTCAAGCGTATATTTCTACATCTTTTACACTTGCCTCCATAAGAGAAACGTTACTTTCAGTATCAAATAGTCGCCACTTTTACACTTTCCCGATAATCGGGCAAGTGTGAAATTTCAGCCCGAATTTTTTTCTTTTTTGAATTTTCGTTACTTACAATTTAGGAAGTAAATTTCAACTCCAAGTACGTTAAAGATACATAATAAGCTAACTTACCACGGAACGAGAAGTTTTTAAAAAATTGCTATATTAGAGAGAAAATTAAAAATATGACAAGAAAAATGGATGGGTTCACAGTTGCCCCAGTCTACCCTAAACTAACCGTAAAAATCAACGCGAGCGAAGCCGCGCGTAAAAGCTAAAAGTGTCCTATGTCCTTTACTATACTCATGAAAATATCTGTACAAAATTTCATGATGATCGGTTGAGTAGTTTAGCGTGAAATCGTAAGAAACAAATACATTCCCACATATAATATTAGTTAAGATTCTTTAATAATACTTACTGGCAGCTTCAATCGGAGTGCATTAATTCACTGCACAAATTCGACACGAAAATCTAATGCCACCAGGAATAACATTAATCTATGGACACAGCTTATTCACTACCAGCTACTCGTCTTGGGGCGGCATCCTTTGATTTGGGAAAGTCAATAGCCAACTTTTGCAAATGTTAGAAGAGGGCCATGGCTCAATATTGTTTTAAACGTCTGGGCATCTGAATAATACTTTTGACAGTTCGTTTAATTTAAAATATGCTTTTTTATCGTCTAAAATCTTTTTTTAGGACGATAGCCGTAGCTTCGGACGAATTTGTCGCGGATATTAAAGCGAAAATTCCTTTTAAATTCAACCGCCTATTAAAAATAAGCTGTGCTATGGATCCAAATACACTGCGAATATAATATAATGAAAATCTAATACCACTCAAGCAGCTAGCTCATTAGAAGCGCCATTTGAGTCGTTGCAACTGCGGCCGTCCTGGATTAGCTTGCTGCTCAATGCGCACGGGTTATAATGTCACATCGGTTTACACATTCCGTCCGCACAGTTCCGTCCCATTTACCGAGATTTACCCTCATACCGCCGCCTAAGATGTTTAAACATCAAAAAAATAATCGGTCGGCACTGACGGGAAACGAGCTCGCGCTGTCATATCACAAGATTCACAAGCACAACCATCTAACCACTAGACCACCTGGATCTGGAAGCAATTGACCAAAAATTAGAAGCCTTGCGTGCCAAAAGCATTACACGCATTACGCATGCCCATGCGTGAAGTGTCGCAATATGGCAATCAAAAATGAAATCCATTCCGGAGCACCCAGACGCTTATCGCAGCACTGCTCACTGCAATCATTGTAGACACCCCCGTTAATATTTATCTATGGTAGATACGAACGATATGCGGCGGGGCTCTGGCAAGACATAAGAAATGTAAAACATTAACATTAGGAAGGTCATATAGATTACTAAATTCACCCAAGCAATTAGACTACATTTAATCGCCTTCGCATTCGGTTAGCTCACTCTAACGCGCGGTATTTTTCAGAGTATTATTCTCGAACGAGCTACAAGCAAGAAATAAAAACGTCATGCGAAGCACAAAAAAAGTTCCTAGAAATACTACCACTAACCATTACAAAATCAAAAAATCCCTGCTCCATGTCAAAAACAAAACGCAGCGTTTTGCTGTCAAATCGAAGTCGGCAAGTGCAAGTGTGCAATTTATGATATTTTGCGGTAATTTCGCTTTGTATTTCAGAATTTACCCATATTAAAAAATATTGATAAAATGAGCACCACAAATAACAAATACAGCGAAGACAGCAGCAGCTCCCATGGTAATCCTTCAAGGTTTACAAGCCATTTAAAAATACGGAAATTTCATTTTCTACACCATAAATTGCATGATTATATATTGTGCTCTTCTAATAGATATTTAAATTTTGTCAGTATTTGTTAGGGAGCAGGGAAAGATCCAGAAGCCGATCTCCTTTAAGAGATACTTCAGATCCAGTGGAACATGAACCAAAATTAAGAAACATAGGATTAGCACCGAAGAACCGCCTGAAGAGTATGAGTATTCAAATGAAGTTGGGCTCAACCAAAACCAATACTACAGCCAAGCCTAAGATCAATGTAGCTGCTGCATTTAATCAAGACAGTGACGATGAGCCTGAACAAATGCCTCCAGAAGCTAGAATGAGGATGAGAAATATTGGAAGGTAACTAATTCTCCAATGTTATTATCTTATAATAAGATTTTGGGTCTTGTTGATATTAGGTTTGTTCTGGCATGAAATTTCGGACGGTTTGAGGCCAGTTTAGTGGATTCACCAATTGCGCATGTTCGTCCGAGACTTGGTTGCAAATGGTTTGAGATTTTCATCTGCTAGAATGCTTATTTCAGGTGACAATTACCGTGACTGACATTTCGTTGTTTTGACGGTTTTCAACTAGTTTGCAAACTGGGTTTTTTTGTTGCTAGAACATCTGACTGGTAGTCGGAATCCTGGTTTTGTTTTGCTAGAATGCATATGTTACTATGCGCAAACTCCGGATGGTTTGTATCATTTGAAATCGCTAAAACAAATCTATTAAGTTCGATCATTCTTTAGTTTACATATCAGATTAATTTTTGAATTTTAATGTTACCTAAGCATGCAACTCACCTAGAAAAGTCTTCACATCACATTTTGCTTGGCAGAAACTCATCCTTTCATGTCACAGAAATAAAATAGAGTTTCACTTTCATATAAACTTCTACAACTATAACCATACTGAGGTGTGCAAAATACTAAAATTTCTGAAAGTATATTAATTCCATTATTATTTAATTTTGTAATAAAATGTAGTTCTGGAAGTTCAAATGTTGGAATTTTTCTTTAATGCGCAGTTTCTTTCTTTCCCCAAAATTAAATTTGTTTTTCAGACAGGTCGATTTTGTCTTTTTTCTCAGAACCACACAAATTTAGTGTTTCCCTAATGTTGTTACGCCACTGGAATATTTATAAAAATAACACATATTTTTAACAAAAATTGTCTTTGAAAACATACATATTTTCTATTTTTATACAACCCCACCCAGCACTCCTCTACTGGCTCCACTGTCCCGCAAAACAGTTACTACTAAGTATCTGCCAATAAAAAAATGTGTAAAAATGACGAAAAACACTCAATGTGTTTTTGAGGAAAAAAATTAACATCAACCTAACAAGTAAACTAAAAAATTGGCAAATATTGGGCAACAAATTTATTTTTATTTTATTTATTTATATTTATATACATTAGATCTACAATACTATAGTTGCTTAATAAATAGAGCTAGCTATACAAAATTATTTGAGATGTATGAAAAAAACAAACCTACTGTGAGTTACTAAATAATATTTTACAATATTATAGAACCAATGTTTCAGAAAGCACCTAAATGACTGAACATGTGTATGTGCTCAAGACTAGATTTATAAAATTGTTAGGCTGAAATAAAAATAAGAGAGACATTACTAAAAAATGCAAGAACAAATTTTGGATTCCGCATCAGAAAAGTGACATAAAACTATGTTTGTTATCAAAAATAAAAGATCTACATATTATCTTAAATAATTTGTATCTGGTAACATTTTTTATTTCCAAAGGGATAGGATTATAAATTTTAGGAGCCAAGTAATTTGCAAACCGAAGGTTAGCATTTGAGCAGCTATTGGGTATCATTATTTGCATATTTTTCTTACCCCTAGTATGATATGGATGGTTAATGTAGTTCCTTAAAACTTGATTCTTATATACAAAGGAAGATATTTCTAATACGTATAGAGAACGTACATCAAATATCTCTTTGGAGTAGAGAAGTACAGTTGAAAAACGTTTATTCTTCTTATAAATTGTTTTTAGAATATAATTTTGCACAACATTCAATGGTTTCAAAGTGTTTTCATACAGACCTCCCCACACAACAATGCCATATCTCATTAATGCCTCGACAATAGTTTTGTAAACAGAGATCAGAAGATTTTTTGTCAAAATATTTCTTAAAATGTAAAATTTATAAATAAGTTTTCTTATATTTTTCGTAAGGTTAGTAACCTGCTGGTTCCACTTTAAGTGTTTATCAACTATAATCCCCAAATATTTTGTTGAGGAAACTTCTTTAATAATGTCATTTAAG